>QEOT01123436.1:0-60837 GCA_003123785.1 Pterocarya stenoptera | reverse complement strand
CTAACACTCCATCTGAAGGGTCACATCTAGAGTGGGTCTACAAAGGAGGATACGACTTGGTAGGTCATATCACCTTAACCTAGAGGTATGGCCGGACGCCATGTATGAGATCCTCGTTCGAGAAATGACTGATGATTGGGCATGCGGACCATGCCCTGACCATCTGTTTCTATCATCCTGCAGTTTGAGGCTAAAGGACTATTATCCAAGCAACACTGGAGTCAGAAGTATGCAACAGGATATCTAACAATCTCGCCCTATAAAAAGGACTTGAACATGGGACAAAATATTACTTTTGAGATCTGGAACAATTGAAATCTTGTAGTGCTGGATTTTTTTAGAGGAAACAAGGAAGGAGTGATGTAGCAACGTAGCGATCCCGACGCTGAGAGATTGGTTAGCTTCTAAGACAGTACTGGGGAATGTGGAGTGTATGTAAAAGGCATATGCATATACTGTAACATTTCCCTTTTCTGATCATGAATAAATCTAATTTTTTCCTTGTGCTATCCTTATATTTATTCCCTAATTTCTAAGAACTTTGAATTGTTTACTATTTTCATTGATGCATATCTCTATATGAGAAACTATTATCTTTGTTTGAGAAATCAATATCTATGTGTGAGAAAATCCATAACGTGTGTTGATCATCATGGGACTGGACGGAGAATTCCCTAAACCATTCCTATGAAATATTGCCATGAGCTTTGTATGGAAAGGAGAATTCCTCCTGATGATTTGTAATACCCGAATCCTACTACGTAGGTCCTTACGTTATTTTATTAATTCTTTAAATTAAATATTTTGAGATAAATATTATTTTTATTACTACTTTCAATTATTTTATTTTAAGATGAGTATGTTTTATTTTAAAATGTGATTTATTAAAATAAATCAAAGTATTATTTTTTTTAACATTTTGAAATATTTCTCTTAAGCCCTTTAATTTTATTTATTTAAGAAATGGCCCAACTAATCTCTACCATTATATTGGTAGGTGAGGAAATTATCTTTCCACACTCAATCCTCACCATCCATCCCTTGGCTTATAAGATAAGTTTTTTGACTTATCAACACACTTTTCTCCCATTGAAACTATCGGCTTCCTTAAGAAGCTATTAGACTTTTCCTTCCCTTCTTCTCCTACACGCCAACTTCAACTTCCAAGATAAGCCAAAGAGATTTCCTCCAAGCTTTCGGTCAAAGCATCACAAAAAGGGGAAATTAAAATCAACTTCCCTTTTCTTCCCCTTAAACCGTCGGCTACACTTAGGAAAGGAAAGAGAAAGTTTTCATTTTTCTTCTCCAAGCTAACTAACCGAATGCACACTTTCTCTTCTTCTCCTCTCTTTTGATCTTCAAGAAACCAACTCCTCTCATCATCTTCAAGCTTATGACTCCATAACAAGGTAAGAGCATCCTCAACCTTCTCTCTTGTGTATTTCAAAGCTTAGCCCTGGTTTAATCAAGTTTTTCTTTTAATGATTGTTGATGCTTCGGTTTTGGGGTTTCAAATTTCCTATGTTGACCGATTGTTGTGTAGTTAATCCTAGATTGATTTCTCATTTTTTTTCCCCTAATATTTGTTCTAATTTAGGTGCTAACCAAGTAGAGGAAATCATAGCTTCTATGTGTTGTGCCCTGTTTTTATTTCCAGCCATATGTTTTGCAAGGCAATGTTGTTGTAGTCCTTCCTTGTGTTTTTCTCAATTTTAAGCCATGTTTTAATTAGGTCTTTATGTATTAAATTAATGAAGTTAAGGTTTATGATTTTAGACATACTTTCCTCAAGGTTTATGGCCTAAGTAAGCCACTAAGAATTTAATTAAACTAGTAAGCTTGCTTTGAGAATTTTAAGTTGCCAAGTCTTGTACCCTTTTTATTTATGCTATGTTTTCAGAAAAATATGTAATGTTTTCTTAAATTTTCTACAACTCTAATATTGCTTACTTATGTAGTTGAGATTTTGGGTTAAATAAAGGATGTTTAAGAGCA
Organism: Pterocarya stenoptera; assembly: GCA_003123785.1. Taxonomy (NCBI): domain Eukaryota; kingdom Viridiplantae; phylum Streptophyta; class Magnoliopsida; order Fagales; family Juglandaceae; genus Pterocarya; species Pterocarya stenoptera. The sequence continues at coordinate 58,842 of QEOT01123436.1, read as the reverse complement.
TGAAAGTGCCAAGACTATTGGCTGTCCAAGTGTTGCAGAATTTTCTGCTATGCTTCTTGTTTTGGGGCATAAATCAGCCAATTCCATTCCCTTGCTCAATTCCACCTTTTGTTCAACCAAAGATATATTCTCGTATGACAAACCATTGAAAAAGAAGTGACAAAAATAAACCCTTTGCAAATATTGGCCCTTTTATTGGATTTACCTTCCAAATGATATTGCAAAACTATCAATGTCTCTCTTGATGAAAATTTTCAGATTTGTAGCAAATTCTTGTTGTTTCCCTTTTTAAATAATTCCTACCATTTATGCATTTTAATCTACAATTTTTCTCATCTATCCTTCATGTAGAAAACATTGGCCTTTAGAAGAGATAGCAAGTATGTTATTTATTTTTATAAGTTTCTTTAAAATGTATGGGATGAGGATTTTAATGTTTTAGCCTAATGTCACGTATGGTGGGTAGATGAACGGGTTAAGAAGCGTTTAATCCCAAGTGGGAATTTAATTGAGCATGTGAGAGTATTGACTAGTAAAGCTTAAAGTGAGATGGATATTGATGTACTTTTTCCATTTCATTGAATAGAAGTTTACTTTCAAGTTCAAAGGAACTCGCTAGTAAAACTCGTAGGTGAGTAGCTATGACCATGCTTCTTATACCATACTCTCTTTATGAAAGAATATCTCTCTCATTGCAAATGTTTCTCTAATGAAAAGAGTAAATAAATATAGTATGTACAGCCTTTTCTTGATAGCCCCTATTAAGTACCCTATCGATTATAATTGTGTGTACATGTATAAGGTAATGCATGCATGTAGGCTCTAAGTCATGAGATTTTCATGAATGCTCTCTCAAGAAACATATGATTATTCCTATATGTAGTATAGCATAAAAAATGTATCTTGTTCATGAAAATGCATATGCATTAAATGAAGAAAGATGATGAAAAGGTTTAAATGCAAAGGAAAGGAAAGGAAAGGAACTTTTCATGTTTTATGCTCTAAGTGATGTTTTAAATGAGTTTTAAGATGTCCCTATGACCTGATACTTTAAATGTTCCTGAGAATTGTCGTTTTAAAATGTTCCTGAGGGAACGTCTTAAAAGGCCCCAGAGAACTGACGTTTTAAAGGATGTCTTGGAAAGATGATATTTAAGCCCATGTTTTTAAATGACGTTTAAACTCATGCTCTTAATGATGTTTATGCTCATGCTTTTAATGATGTTTAAGCTCATGCTTTTAGACAATGTTAAGCTCATGCTTTTAAATGATGTTTAAACTTATGGTTTTAAATGATGTTTAAGCTCATGTCTTTAAATGATGTTTAAGTTCATGTCTTTAGACAATGTAAAAGCTTTAAATAATGTTTAAACTCATGCTTTTAAATAATGTTTAAGCTCGTGCCTTTACGTGATGTTTAAGCTCATGCCTTTAGATAATGTGAAAGCTTTAAATGATATTTAAGCTCATGCTTTTAGATAATGTTTAAGCTCACGCTTTTAAATGATATTAATCTCATACTTTTAAGTGACGTTCTTTTCCTATGAATGAACTGTTAAATGAAAAGGACTGAAATGAATGAAAAGACGAAAGGAATGAAAGGAAGCTAAAGTTTCAATGTATAAAAATATGTAACGACCACATGAATGAAAAAGGGTACACAATGAATGAATGGGCAGATTACAATGCTAGGTAGTAATATCTGGTAGTGCACCCTGTGATGCACCCTAACGGAATAGGATTCCAACCGGTGGCCATGGGCGAATCCATAGGTTTAAAAGACCGTTAACCCTAGCACGTGGGGAGTAACAGTGTGCAATGGCCTATGAAAGTGGAAAGACGTAATGCATGAAAAGCATGTTATGCATGAAAGATGAAAAGTATGAAAATCATGATATGCATGAAAGATGAAAAGTATGAAAAGATGTAATGCATGAAAAGCATAGCATGTTATGCATGAAATGATGAAAAGCATGAAAGATGTTTATGCATGAAAGCCTAGTTATTTCTTAGAATGTTTATGCATGAAATGTTAGCAAATGTTTATGTATGCATGTTTTTCAAAGGAAAAGGATAGATGCCTAGTATGTTCACTGCATTGTGTACTACTTACTGAGTATTAGACTCACTTTTGTTTTAAATGTTTTAAACGTCTAGGAAATGACGAAGAGGCTGGAGAGTAAGGCATTACTACAGAGAGAGAGGTGGACGCTTAGTGTCTTCCCTGTTGGCAATGGAAAAAGAAAGGAAGGAAAATAAAAAGAAAAATATGCTAAGAATAGATATGTGCATGGCGATTTCGCTTTTCGTGGGGCGGGGTAGTTACATGATTAGGCTGGAGTAGAATCGTCTTGGCCTCACTTTATAGTCGGGATGCAGAATCTCACGGTGTATCATTTGTTGGTATCCTCGAATTGGTTGGCCATGTAGACATTCTCCGGTGCAACATGTTATCTTTGTGTGCTAACCATTGTATCTTTGTGATGACAACTGTGCCTAAGAAATCAATACTCATGTGACAATTTTATGAATTTTACATATTGGAGTAGAGGTAGATTCCTTGCCTTAGTAATATTATGCTTTACAATACATTACACAGAGGGTAACTCCTCGGAGGGTGATTCATCGCCATGCATACATGTATGTATCCTTCCTGTGCTACATAAAATTGTTCATTGCATTTTTAGAAGCATTATCTCTCGTTACCTGTTTTGTCACAGCTGTCTAACCCGCCTATGGTTTCATCCTTGGAGCCAAAGAATTTGATGCAGAACTAGACCTGTGGATGATGTTCGAGGAAAAAGAGTCAATCCTACTTGAACCTTGAGCACAGAGGCTGGTCTCCATTGTTGGAGCCATTTATCATTTTGATTTGTACATATTCCTTTCAAATGGGTGACCACTTGTATTCGGTATGCCGCTCCGTAGGCGATGAACAAAGTATTTGGGTTCTATGTATCTCCAAGATTGGACTTAATGAAGAATGACATTATTTGTTTTCCTGGTATTGCAAGGTCTTAGTTTATTGACTAAATCTCTATCTTTTCGGCTATGATTTTACATCCATAACCTCACAAGTGCACCTCCATTTGGATGAGGCACACCCAACCCGACTAAACCCTAGGTATTGACCAATTGGCTGGCACCCTTGGTACCAAGGATCCTTGCTAGGTCTTCTACCAAGGAATGAGGTGACACAACTTGTTATCAGAGCGCAAGTATATGGGACTCTTGGTAAATTTGTATGTTATGATGGATAGTACTAGAAGTGTAGGAGTTGATCTTCTTATTATAAGCTTGAAATTTTAAATATCCAAGGTTTGCATTTAAAAATGAGCGATGGGATAGAAAGTGACAGGTTTACGCTTTGTGGCAAGATTTTAGTGTAGTGTGGCCAAGAGCCCCACGAGGAGAGCAACCATTGAGTGGTCATAAAGGAAGGTTGTTTGGCGAAAGGAGAGATGAAGAGGTAGTGAGAGCGCTAAATTGTATTTCGGATGTGCTAGAACAATAACATAAACTATATTCATGTCACATGCAAGTCTTTTTTTTATGGAGTCTAATTTGTACCTGGTTTGTGATAAGTGCTATTTTTATGTAATTTTTATCATTTTTTTATTTATGAAAAGTGTCATTTTCCCTTTAGTAATATGGATTATTTTATTTATTTTTACTTATTTATTTGCATGGATTTGAAGAAATGAGAAGATTTAATGCAAAATGAGAGCATTTTAGTGTAAAAGAAGAAACTACAGATCCAGACTAATGAGGGGCAGCGAGATTTGAAGAGAGCTAATGAGATTTGGGCGAGGAGCTTTGTCCCGTTGGCAGCAAAGAGGTTTCTCTCCCCCAAATGTGAGAAGACTTACCTCTCGGTAGGTGAGGAGACTTGCGACCAGAAGGCATGAAGACTTGAAGACAAGGCTATAGGCAGTTAGATTGGGCGACTAGTCTAAATGACCAATTCAAAAGACCAACCTAAACGACATCGTAGGCAACAACTAGAAAAGGTGAGAGGAGTCTTTCATCCTGGTCGAGAGTCTTTCTAGTTTGTAGGCGAGGAGAGGGCAATGTGGTTTTTGTGACTTCCATGCCCGTTCATTTGTGATCTTCACGCCAGTTATATTCAGTGCACATGGCATCTACTCGATGGGATAATTCATCCCAAGAGGGATCAATCTGCTACTGACTACCAAATCCAAGTTTTGAAATCAATCTATTGGCGACCAAATCCTCTCGAAATCCGTAATTCAAGTCGCATATCACTGAATCTTCCATTTTAGATAATCTCGTTATTCTTGGGATAATTTCCTTTTATGTTAATCTATTTTTAGAAATCATTTTCCAGATTTTTAGGGGAGATGGTAGCCGAAGTTATCTTGTTTCCAGATTTGAATTTTGATATCTATTTGTTCTCGTCTTATGGGATGATGGTGGGGGGTTCTGGATGGGAGGTTGAGAGTTTTATGTTTTTGAGTCTGAGTTTAGGGGAACTAGAGGGTAGAGGGGAGAACCGAATGCTTCATCAACCGACTTCAACAAAGAATACCAGTTTTATTTTTTTTCTTTTGAATTTCATTATAAACTAATTCTATTTTTTAGAGCTTTGATGCAGCCTAGCACTGAACACATAGTTTATATTCCAAGAAATTTTTACCTTTTGAATTAATGTGTGATGCCAGTGACTATGTTATAGGGGGCTGTTTTGGGGCAGAGAAAAGATAAAAATTTTCATGTTATTTATTATGCAAGTCGGACCTTAACAAGAGCTCAACTTAACTATGCTGCTAATGCAAAAGAATTGTTAGCAGTTGTGTTTGCCTTTGACAAATTTTGTTCTTATTTGATAGGTTCAAAGGTGGTCGTCTACACTGATCACTTGGCTCTTAAATACTTGCTATAAAAAAGGGATGTCAAACCAAGATTGTTACGATGGATTCTATTACTACAAGAGTTTGATTTGGAAATAAGAGATAAGAAAGTTACTAAGAATGTAGTAGCCAACCACTTGTCTTGCCTTGAGCTCAAAGAGGCGGCTTGCAATTAATAAGACCTTCCTGGAAGAGCAATTAATGGCTATACAAGTTGGTCAATGGTATGCCGACATGGTAAATTATTTGGCGTCCAAATTTCTCCCAATCGAGATGACATATCAACAAAAGAAGAAGTTCTTCTTTGACTTGAAATATTACTTTTAGGAGGAACCTTTTCTATACCGGCATTGAATGGACCAGATAATTAGGAGATAGTGAGCATACTCAGACATTGCCACTCATTGTAAGCGAGGGGCCACTTTGGTGGAGCAAAAACAACAACAAAAGTTTTACAATGCAGCTTTTATTGGCCGACTATTTTTAAAGACACTTTTAATTTTGTTACTTTATGTGATCATTGTCAAAGGGTTGGCAAAATTTCTAGAAAACATGAGATGCCTTTGAACAATATTTTAGTTATTGAATTATTTGATGTTTGGGGTATAGATTTCATATGTCCTTTTCCATCCTCATACTCCAATAAATTTATTCTAGTGGCTATAGATTATGACTCCAAATGGGTGGAAGTGGGCGCCTTGCCAATCAATGATGCGAGAGTCATGGTGAATTTCTTGCGAAAGAACATCTTTCCCGATTTGCCACTCGAGGGCCATAATCAGTGATGGTGGAAAGCATTTTTGCTATCGCCAATTTGAAGCACTACTAAGTATGGATTACCCATCATGTGGCGACACCATAACATCCTCAAACAAGCGGCCAGGTCGAGGTTTTTAATCGGGAGTTAAAGTGCATACTTTAGAAGATTGGGAGTGTCTCTTGGATAGACTGGGTGAAAATGTTAGATGATGCGCTATGGGCCTATTGGACAACATTCAAAACACCGACCAGAATGTCACCTTATTAGCTCGTTTATGGAAAAGCTTGCCATCTACTCGTGGAGCTAGAACACAAAGCCTATTGGGTGCATAGGACACTAAACTTTGATTTACAAGAGGCTGGCGATAAGAGAATACTATAGATCAACGAGATGGATGAGTTCTGCAATAAGCATATTATGAGAAGGGAATTCGAAGCTGGGAAGAAAGTTCTATTATTTAACTCAAGACTTCGACTCTTCCCAAAAGTTGCGCTCTCGGTGATTGGGGATTGTTTGTGGTAACCAGTGTCTTCCCCTATGGGGCGGTTGAAATCCATCACGAGACAAAATACACATTTAAAGTAAATGGATAGAGATTAAAACCCTATATGGATGGAGACTTTAACTCAAAAAAGTGCTCCATCGATCTCGCCAGTAATACATGATGAGCAAACAATGTGTAGCTACAGACTTTAAATAAAACGCTTTAGGAAGGCAACCCAAGTTTTATTTATTTATTTTTATTTTTACTTAATAGTATTCCTTTTCTTTCATTTTCAGGAATGAAGAGGCAAGGAGATCTCCAAGAAGTACACGGACGTGCCTTCAAGGAAAATAATCAAATGATAGAACTGGACAAAATTAGAGGAGCATCTCTAACCTCCTCTCATTCTCTGCTTTAGTTTTTTTTTTTTTTTTTACCTTTTTCCCATTACCTTTTTTTACCTTTTTACCTTTTGCCTTCTTATTTTCTAAAATATATATATAATGATAATAATATCAATAATAAAAATAATAATAATGATGATAAAAACAATATGGTTTGATTATTAAAAAGCCTATGATAAGAATACAACTGAAATTGATTATAATTTTTAGGAAAAATTCTCATTGCTTAACTCTAATTGTTAATTCTTTACTTGATCTTACTTAATTTGATATTTTCTATGTTTAATGAATGCTTCTTATGATCATTAATTGTTTTGAGTATCTAGAGAAATTTTATGTGAATTTTGTAAATTCATATGGTCTGAACTTACTCCAGAACTTGTTTGATTACACTTGGGGCAAAATCCTAGACAAAATATTACTGGGGAAATAACTAACGCATTCTTAGGACCGATTGAGTCTTTCAAGCTTACATGATTATTATCTTTATCTCTAGTCACCTCTTTGAACTTTATTAAAATATATTTTGGCCTTATATTTTTCTTTCTTGTAAACCTCATATTCCCTATTCAATTTGAGCTTAAACATTGATTTCCTTACCTTTCAAGAGAATTAAGTTTACACAAAGTTACAGATTCACAAAAGCATGAGAGGTAAGAGAGGTAGAGGGTTTACAAGTAAAGTACTTACATCAATATTATCAAAATCATAAGTTTGGGGGTGTGAAGTGTCAACTCATCTACTGTGTGGCCAACAAGAAAAGGCCGACGAGAGTCATCCACAAAGGCAGTCGAAAAAGTATGGAATATTTCAAAAAAGAAAAAAAAAAAGAAAAAGAAAAGAAAAGTCTGACCTACTGAATAGAGGGGTAAAGAGAGAGATACTTGAAAGTAAAATAAAGACGGGTATATTGAGAGATTTACAAAGATTGAGAAGAGATGTTTGTATTAGAAGTGAGAATGCTCTATTTATTCTATTACTTTTCAAACTTAAGTTCTTTTGCTTTATCTAAATCCTACCTTTTCTTTGTAGCCCTCACCTTAGCCTTAAATTACAAGCTTAATAAAGACCTATTGATCCTTGGTGATAGTTTCTATTCTACATTAGTGGAGAGTGATTTGAAAAGAAAGCCTATGAAGTTTTAAGAGATCCATTATTATTTACTTGTTTGCATAAAACTATCTGGAGAACTAATGATGAAGTGAGAATGATGGGTATGCATGAATGTAGGGATAGATAATGCGGTGGAATTGAGTTTTGAATTAACTTTTGGACTTGATTGATTCCTTTGAATTATAGACTTTAGACAATCTTTGAGTCGATAAATTTTGTGAATCAAACCAATGCTTGATTTAATTATCTTTTCTTTTCTTTTTTGCTCAAGGGCGAGCAAAGCTTAAGTTTGGGGGAATTTGATAAGTGCTATTTTTATGTGATGTTTATTACTCTTTTATTTATGAAAAGTGTCATTTTCCCTTCAGTAATATTGATTTTGTTTTATTATTTCTACATAGAAATTTTTTATTTTCTTGGATTTGAAGGAATGAGAAGATTTAGAGAAAAAAGAGAGCATTTTGGTACAAAAGAAGAGACTACGGATCCAGACCGATGAGAGGCAACGAGATTTGAAGAGAGTTGGTGAGATTTCGGCGAGAAGCCCTGTCCCATAGGCAGCAAAGAGGTTTCTCTCGCCCAAAGGCGAGAAGGCTTACCTCTCGGTAGGTGAGGAGACTCACGACCAAAAGGTACGAAAACTTGGAGACAAGGCTTTAGCTAGTTAGATTGAGTGACTAGTCTAAATGATTAACTTTAAAGACCAACCTAAAAAACATCGTAGGCAACAACTAGAAAATGTGATAGGAGTCTTTCATCTCGGTCGAGAGTGTTTCTACTCCGTAGGCAAGGAGAGGGCAGTGTGGTCTTTGTCACCTCCATGCCCGTTCATTTGTGACCTCCACGCCAGTTATATTCAGCGCACACGACATCTACTTAGTAGGATAATTGATCCCAAGCGGGATCAATCTGCTGCTGACCACCTAATCCGAGTTCCAAAATCAATCTATTGGTGACCAAATCCTCCTGAATCTTCAATTCAAGCCGCATATCACTGTATTTTCCATTTTTTATAATCTCATTAATCTTGTGATAATTCCCTTTTATGTTAACATCTATTTTTAGAAATTATTTTCCAAATTTTTAGGCAAGATGGTAGCCAAAGTTATATTGTTTCCAGATTTGAATTTTGACATTTATTTAATCCTGTCTTGTGGGATGATGGTGGGGGGTTCTGGATTGGAGGTTGAGAGTTTTATGTTTCTAAGTCTAAGTTTAAGTTTAGAGTTCCAATTTTTATTTGGAAGTGTTCTTTCAAGAAGGTGGAACTGGAGGGTAGATAAGAGAACCAAATGCTTCATCAACCGACTTCAACAAAGAACACTAGTTTTATTCTTTTTCTTTTTAATTTCATTATGAACTAATTCTATTTTCTAGAGGTTTGATGTAGCCTAGCACTGAACACACAATTTATATTCCAAGTTATTTTATTTTCATAATTGAGTGTTTATTCCTTGTTCTTAAGGCTTACAATTTTCTAGCTAACTATTGTTCGATCTTTTGGATTGCAATGAGACTTAGAGGTGATTTGTGATTAAAGCTTTAGGATTAAACACTATTAGTTGAGCGAAAGCATAGGTCCTGTACTGTGACTAGTGTGATTTTCAAGAAAAATTAAAATAACTTAATGAGTCTCAAATTAGTTAAATTCACATAGAGATATGGAGTTATTAGTTTGATATATTGAATAGTTAAGAAATTTTTATCCAAGCTTTTGAATACCATTTCGTACCAGCCAGTTTGGCCAAAATATGACGTACCGGCTTGGTAATAGTTACAAAGAAAACCCTTGTTTCGTACTGCTACAAATTTCGACCATACTGGTGTGTTTTGGCCAGTACCAGATGAAATATCGGATTTCATTTCTGCCAGTATGTATTTTTAGTTACTTCTTCTCATTTCTTCTTTCGTCTTCTTCTATTTTTGGCCTGACAGTTCATTCGGGTGTGGCGCCCTCAGCTTCCGCTTGGGATTAGAAAGTGACTGAAATGCTAAGACATGTAACACAAGGCTACACACCCTTCATACATGACAGATAATATGCTATGTACCTAAGTACATTAGCAGTATGCAATATCGTAGCAGCGAAAAATAATAAAAGTTGGGTATTCTAAGCAATGCGAAGAGCAGTTGTAAAGCACATGGTACCGTACTAACAAAACATCCCCACATTATCCATAACCATAAACATGTATCACAAGATATGGCATCCCAAAAATAACGTAGAGTAAAGTTTAATCTCCCAAAACATGGGCCTCCTCAAAACATTGTTTCTCAAAAAGCTAAGATCTAAACCATAAGTTTTTTCTTCCTTCTCTTTTTCTTCTTTCTCAAAATAAACTAGGTTCCCATTCTCTTCATTGCTAATGTCCCATTGGGAGTCAGACACCAAAAGACTCCGTGGGATTTTTGAGGGCCAGATGGTTGGTGGAAACTACCACAATGAGATTTCGAGAAATCTCAACAAGTAATCAAACAACATAAAATAATTAACGCAAGCATATAAGGGGTATATCATGAAATGCATGCATGGACATGTACTTGACATATGACTTGACCAAAACTTGACTTATGCACTTGACCATTTTCAAAAGACTTGTAGCAGAGACTTTAACATTTTTGAAAAACTTCCTTGACTTTCTTTTTCATGTTGATCTTAATTAGAACTTGTCTTATCAGAACATCACAAGATTTGCATCGAGCGATCTTTATCATATGAACTCTTATTGTTGTTCATAGAGTGGATACAACATAGTTTCCCTTGCACTGCATCTTCCTGCTAGTTACCGCACCATCAACAGTCTGTACACTATGATGAATATGTCATAAACAGGGATTTCATAATTACTCGACCTTACTTCGTCGGTTATCTAGCGTTAGGTGCTTCCTTGATTTGGCAGTCTTTAAAAAAAATCCATTCCAGGCTCGTCGACCATTCTTAATCGACCCAGGAGTTACCACTCCATTCTTAAGCACTCTAGAATGGATAAAGGAGTTCCAATAAGACATTTCCCCTTCTTAGAACTTGGGGTCATTATAAAACATGTAGACTCTTTTCTTTGAAAAAACTTTTTGAAAATATTTTTTCACAAATATATGTGACATGAGACTTAAGGCATACGTACTTACACTTGACATGTGACATATGGAATGTCGTGCGTGAAATAACCAAGCATGACATGTTCGATTTGTGGCATGATAACATGAAACACATGAGATATCCAAACGCATACATGGAATCATGAGAGCTTGCTTAGGCCGAAACACATAGGCACAAAAATATAAAGAATCATTACTTAAACATATTCCAAACTTCAAGCATATAATATAGAAATCAAAGCATAGTGAAACAAAGCATGAAATCATAGGTTTTGGCTAAGGTCCAAAACTTCCAAGACATGGTCAAACTAAAATATTATGTTGCATTAACCATCAACCTTAATCAAGTAAAAACTGAAACTTATAGGAGTATGTCATGGCATTTTCATCACAAATCTGAAGCATATAATTCCTTCCATAGATTTACTCAAGATCTTATTAGCATATTCAAATAAGAAAACAAGAAATAACAAGCAAACAATGATGAGATGAGACAGATTTACTCAAACATATACGAGCATTAATAAAGAGTAGGTTGAGTGTATACTTACAAAAATCAATGAAATGAAACAAATAGCAAGCTTGTCTACCCTTGATGGTGCGAAATCCTCTCTTGAAAGGAATCCTCCTTGTTCGTTGGAAAGAAAGGACGAGAAAGAATGAGAATCTTTAAGTGAACATGTGAGAGTTGTGTGGAGAAAGTGAGACTTCAAGCAATTTCCGAAAAATGGCAAGGGAAAAAGCCGATATGTGTGTACTCCCTCCTTTTTATAGTAGTCTCCTCATTTCCCTCTTTGGTTGCTTCCAAAATCCTTGCATGGATGACAAGTGGCATGGGTTTCTTCTTCCCCTTTCTCTTTTGCCGAGAATAACTCTTAGAATCCCCACTTGGATTTGCATTGGGAAGGGACATCTTGGAGGTGGTGTGTAGGGTTTCTCCTCCCTTGGCCGAAGTCCCTTCTTTCCCCTTTATGCCATTCTTTTTCTCAAGCAAGTGTGTATCTCTTCATGTGTACCTTTGCAAAACAACTCATGCCTCTTCCTTTTCCCAACAAAGAACCTTTAGCATGGGTGACAAGTGGCATGGGCGTGTGCCATTGCCTTAGCCATCCACTCCTTCTTCCCTTTTTCCAAGTTGATGCTTCATCTCCTATTATTCCTTCCTTAGATGACTTCTCATGTGCCATTGGTCTATGGGTAATCTAAGTGACAAGTCACAAGTGAAGAGGTGCTTAGGAGTGAGGTAGCTGAAATCCTAGGGGCATATTTCTCCTTTGATACAAGAGTCCCTTCATCTAGTCTCTAGAAGTTAATGCATGTTTGACACTTGGCAAAAACTGACCAAATTGGAAATCCATTCTGCCCCCTTTGGTTTCCCATGTAGATTTTGTAGAAAAACTACCTTTCTCTTCCCTAGGCTTCCCGTTTCAAGAATATTTACCTTTCTCTTCCTTGGGGACTAACTCTTTTAATTACCTCAGAGGGTCCTATGTATCGAGGACTCAATGTCCCATTTTTACCAAAACGTATGACTCCTTTCATGGGCGATACCTTGAGGTATACCTAGTCTCCTATTGCAAACTCTAGCTTGCTTCATCGGTTATCCGCATAGCTCTTCTGCCTGTTCTGGGCTGCTTTCATTCTTTCATGCAACATGGTCACTTATTTCTGAACTTCTTGTAAATACTCAGGTCCAAGCATTTTCCTTTCCCTACTTCATCCCAATACAACGGGGATCTGCATACTATGGTCTTAGGTACTCCATGTAATCGAATAATTTCCTTAACATACACTCGAGAGAGTTTTTCCATAGAATCCGTGTTAGCTATGGATAGAAAATGTGCACTCTTGGTCAATGGGTCGACTATTACCCGTATCGAATTCTTTCCTGACAACGTCCTTGGCAGACCTATTACAAAGTCCATTGACACATCTTCCCATTTCCACTCTGGGATAGGCAAAGATTGTTGTTTACCTACTGGCTTCTGATGTTCAACTCTTATCAATTGGCAAATAGAGCATTTCACCACAAACTTAGCAACTTCCTTTTTAATTCCATCCCACCAAAACTAACCTTTCAAATCTTGGTACATCTTTGGATTGCCAGGGTGAGCTGTGTAAGGGGTGCAATGAGCCTCCCTTAGTATCTTTTCCTTTAGCTCGACAATGTTAGGAATCCCTTCCCTCTTCTTATAAAACAACATCTCATTCCTTCCAATATAGAAATGTTTGATCCTTCTGATTTCATAATCTTCTACTGGAGTTACTACAGTTTGTCAACCTAACGCTGTCCATCTAGAATTTCTTCTTCAGTTAAAGATATAAGCTCTTGCACTACTTCAGAAATAGCATCCTATGGTGGATCTCCAATCATCAATTTCCTTAATCTTGCCAAGACAGATGGCAAGTCTACCTGAGCTTTGCGACTAAGTGCATCAGCTACAACGTTAGCCTTGCCAGGCTGATATTTAATCTCACACTGATAATTACTAATGGTTTTCACCCATCTTCATTGCCTCATATTCAAACTTTTCTGACTGAACAGGTACTTAAGACTTGTGTGATCCACGTACACTTCGCATTTCTCCCTATAAAAATAGTGCCTCCAAATCTTTAATGCGAAATCTATCATTGTCAACTCCAAGTAGTGGGTAGGATAATTCTGCTCATGATCCTTAAGCTGTCGTAAAGTATAAGCAACGACTCTTCCCTCTTGCATTAGACCGCATCCCAAACCCATCTTAGAGGCATCACTGTAGACTACATAGGGCTTGTGAGGTTCTGGTAATGCCAATACTGGGGCCGAAGTAAACCTCGTCTTCAACTCCTAAAAACTCTTCTCACTACTCAGTCCAGACATATCTAGCATTCTTCCTCGTTAATGCCGTTAAAGGGCTAGAAAGTCTAGAAAACCCTTCTACAAACCTTCGATAGTAACCTGCAAAGCCAAGGAAACTACTTACTTCATGGGTGTTAGTTGGCCTCTACCATTCTGTTACAGCATTGATCTTCGCAGAATCTGCTGCCACTCCTTTACTGGAAATGACATGTCTTAAAAATTTCACTTCTTAGAGCGAAAACTCACACTTAATAAGTTTGGCATAAAGCTAATGTTCTTGCAGCATTTCCAATACAATCCTTAAGTGCTTCTTATGCTCTTCCTCATCGAATAAATCAATATGTCATCTATGAACACCACTACAAAACTATCCAAGTATTGTTGAAAAATTCTATTCATCAGTTCAAGAAATGTTGCAGGGGCATTCGTTAATCTGAAAGGCATAACTAGGAACTCGAAGTGTCCATAGAGTGTTTAAAAAGCAATCTTAGATACATCTTGCTCCCTTATTCTGAGTTGGTGATATTCGGATCGTAGATCAATCTTTGAGAAAATTGCAACTCCTTGCAGTTGATCTAACAGATCGTCTATCCTTGGCAAGGGGTATTTATTCTTGACAATCACCTTATTCAAATCCCTATAATCGATGCATATCCTAAGAGTCCCATCATTCTTTTTTACAAATAAGACCAGTACTCCCCATGTCAATGAGCTAGGTCGAATAAAACCCTTCGCTAGAAGCTCTTCAATTTGCACCTTAAGCTCTTTCAACTATGTTGGGGCCATTTGATAGCATGCCTTATGCACTAGGGTTGTGGCCGGTTCAAGCTCAATTGCAAATTCTGTCTCTCGATTCGGGGGTAATCCAGGTATTTCATCGGCAAACACCCTAGGAAAATCCTCAATAACATGAATTCCTTGGATTTCTTTAGGTTCTTCCATTACGTCTGTTATCATTAATAGATAAATGATGTCCCCGTTTACCAGAATTTTCTTGATTTGTTTAGGTTTTACCATTGATGGATCAAATCGAACAATCTTACCCATATAACAGATCCTCTCTTGAGCAGGTAGATCGAATACCACTTCCTGCCTTCGATAGTCTATCTTGGCATAATTCCTCGACAATAGTCCATTCCTAGGATTATATCGAATTCCATCAAATGAAAGACAATCAAATCTGCGATCAAAACTAAGTCCGAGATCTCCAATGGGCAATTCTTAACTGTACTCATACAACCAATTGTTTTCCCATCTGGAATAGCTAATAAACCTTTTCGAGACATCAGCTCAACATCGAGCTCACACTGTCGCATTCATCTACCAGAAATAAAAGACCTTGATGTCCAGAAATAGACAAAGCACACACCACGTACTGCTTCAATCTAACTATACCTAAAGAGGTAACTATAATTACTCAAGATTCCCAATTACAAGCTATCTATGACTTAAGACAAGGTTTGGAAATATTACCAGTAATTACTCCCGCATATGTCGTTTCGTCAGCTTCTAGGTCTACCTTTCCTAGCGTAATGGCATAAACCTTGACTTTTGTAACAGTCTTGGGTTTAGCACTTGGTGTCGACACTCCTCCAGGCATATTTGTGGACAATCCTAGATCATATGGCCGGTCTGACCACATCTAAAACATGTTCCTGAAGCCTTACAACATTCTCCACTATGCCTTTTCTCGTATCGGTGACAAGGTGGTGGCGTGACAGGTGCTGTATTCTTGACTATCACTCCCTTTCCTTTACTTGGAGTTACTGGGGCCTTTCGTTTCCCCTTACTACCTCCTGGCGAGTAAGGAAATCCTCTTGTCCTATCTGCTTGTGTTTGCGCAATTAGTCTCTGTTGCTCTGCCTCTGCTATTGAAGCTACATTGACTAACTCTTGAAAATTTTCTATCCGAAGAAATGCCACTTGGTTTCGAATATGAGGTTGCAAACAGTCCTGAAACTTTCTAGCTTGCATTTTCTAGATACTAATCAAATGAGGTGCGAACCTCCCCATTTCCATAAAACAAGCAGCATACTGATCGACTGTCATGTTCCCTTGGGTCAAACTTGTGAACTCCAAAGCTTTTTGCTGCTTAGCCGTTTATGGAAAGAAACAATTATCGAACTCGGTCTTAAACTGATCCTAGGTGAGTGCCGCCAAATCTCCCAATTCTCAGGGCAAAAGTTGTCATTTAGTATCCCATTAGTTTCCAGCTTCTCATTGTAGCATGTGACCCGCATACTGGACCTTTTGTGCTTTGGTGCATCCCTTAACCTGAAAAGTTCTTTCTAGGTCCATAAGCCATTTGTTAGCCTTTATAGGTCCTTCTGTTCCAACGAAATTTGGGTATCTATATACCATGAACTTCTCATAAGTATGTCTGGGTTCTACTCTAGTGGTACTTGTCTAGCATTCTGTCCTTGTTCCATCTGAGTACACACTACTTCAATCATCTGGCGAATAGCTTCTGCTATAGCCTGTCCCCTTTCCAGTGGAGGATTTCCAGTCCCTTGATCCCCACCACTCAGAGATGTATTCTCATGTCGGTTTCGTACCATGATTTCCTTCTACTGAAAATGCACAAAACCAGTGTGGGTCAGTCCCTTCCTTAGAGAAGAATACCCTTTCTTTTCTTGAACTTGCAATCTTAAGGGAGTGTCTTCTCATTTCTCTAGATTCAAGCTTATAGCTATAAGATCCAAGCCTACCACTACAGATCTCAAACCTACTTAATGGTACCATGCATCCCTAAGACAAAGTGTGGGTTTACCTAGAGACGTAATTGCTCTGATACCATGCTCGATGGCACCCTTAGCCTCTTCTTGGGATTGGACAGTGACTAAAACGTTGGGATATGTAACGCAAGGCTACACACCCCTCGTACATGATAGATAATATGCTATGCACCTAAGTACACTAGCAGTATGCAATATCTTAGTAGCGAAAAAATAATAAAAGTCGAGTATTCTAAGCAACGCGACAAGCAATTGCAAAGCACATGGTACCGTACTAACAAAACACCCATACATTGTCCATAACCATAAACATATAATAAGATATGGCATCCCAAAAATAAAATAGAGTAATATTAATCTCCCAAAACATGGGACCTCCTCAAAACATTGTTTCTCAAAAAGCTGAGATCTAAACTATAAGTTCTTTCTTCCTTTTCTTTTTCTTCTTTCTCAAAATAACTAGGTTCCCATTCTCTTCATTGCTAATGTCCCGTCGGGAGTCAGACACCAAAAGACTCTGTGGGATTTCTAAGGTCCGGGTGGTGACTACTCTAATTCCTTGGTTGTTGCCCTTGCGTCAAATGAGGGCTTTGAGGTTTGCTTAAGATAAGCGGACAACTTGCTCAACATTTTCGGAAAACTTCTTTGACTTTCTTTTTCATGTTGATTTTAATCAGAACTTGTCTTATCAAAACATATCACAAGATTTGCATCAAGCGATTCTTATCATATGAGCTCTTATTGTTGTTCAAAGGGTGGACACAACATGGTTCCCCTTTGCACTGCGTGTTCCTGCTAGTCACCACACCATCAAAGGTCTGTACACCATGATGAATACTTCATAAATAGAGATTTCATAATAACTCAACTTTACTTCGTCTGTTACATGCATTATGCATTCATTAGCGTTAGGTGCTTCCTCTCTCCGGCATTCTTTAAAAAGAATTCATTCGAGGCTTGTCAACCTAGGGGTTACCATTCCATTTTAAGCACTCCAGAGTAGACAGAGGAGTTCCACTAGGACATTCCCCCGTCCTATCACTTGGGGTCATGATAAAACATTTAAACTCTTTTCTTTGGAAACACTTTTGAAATATTTTTCTCCAAATGCATGTAACATGAGACTTAAGACATACGTACTTACACTTGACATGTGACATATGGAATGTCGTGCGTGAAATAATCAAGCATTCCATGTTTGATTTGTGGCATGATAACATGAAACACATGAGATATCAAAACGCATACATGGAATCATAAGAACTTGCTTAGTCCAAAACACATAGGCACAACAACATGAAGGATCATTACTTAAACATGTTCCAAACTTCAAGCATATAATATAGAAATCAAAGCATAGTGAAACAAAGCATGAAATCATAGGTTTTGGCTAAGGTCCGAAACTTCCAAGACATGTTCAAACTAAAATATCATGTTACATAAACCATCAACCTTAATCAAGTAAAAACCGAAACTTATAGGAGTATTTCATTGCATTTTCATCACAAATTTGAAGCATATAATTCCTTCCATAGATTTACTCAAGATCATATTAGCATATTCAAATAAGGAAACAAGAAATAACAAGCAAGCAATGATGAGATGAGACAGATTTACTCAAACATATACAAGCATTAACAAAGAGTAGGTTGAGTGTATATTTACAAAAATCCACGAAATGAAACAAATAGCAAGCTTGTCTACCCTTGATGGTGTCGAAATCCTCTCTTGAAAGGAATCCTACTTGTTTGGTTGGAAAGAAAATACGAGAAAGAATGAGAATCTTTAAGTGAACATGTGAGAGTTGTGTGGGGAGAGTAAGACTTCAAGCAATTTCCGAAAAATGGCAAGGGAAAAAGCCCATAGCTGTGTACTCCCTTCTTTTTATAGTAGTCTCCTCACTTCCCTCTTTGGTTGCTTCCAAAATCCTTACATGAATGACAAGTGACATGGGTTTCTTCTTCCCCTTTCTCTTTTGCCGAGAATGACTCTTAGAATCCCCATTTGGATTTGCATTGGGAAGGGACATCTTGGGGGTGGCATGTAGGGTTTCACCTCCCTTGGCCGAAGTCCCTTCTTTCCCTTTTATGCCATTCCTGTTCTTAAGTGAGTCCATATCTCTTCAAGGGTACCTTAGTAAAACATCTCCTGCCTTTTTCTTTTCTGAACAAACAACCTTTGGCATGGGTGACAAGTGGCATGGGTTGTGCCATTGCCCTAGCCGTCCATTCCTTCTTCCCTTTTCCCAAGTTGAGGCTTCATCTCCTATTGTTTCTTCCCTAGGTAACGTCTCATGTGTCATTGGTCTTTGGGTAATCTAAGTGACAAGTGGCAAGTGAAGAGGTGCTTGAGAGTGTGGTAGCCGAAATCCTAGGTCATATTTGTCCTTTGATACAAGAGTCGCTTCATCTAGTCTTCTAGAAGCTTAATGCATGTTTGACACTAGGCAAAAATTGACCAAATTCGAAATCCTTTGTGCCCCCTTTAGTTTCTCATGCAGATTTTGTAGAAAAACTAACTTTCTCTTTCCTAGGCTTCACTTTCCAAGAATATCTACCTTGGAACTTGAAATCGGACTAAAACAAGGGTCTAGGCGTGAGAGAAGATGGGCTGGCTGAAAATCCTTTAGTCTTCCTAGGTTCTTTTTGTCCCTTGATTCTTCTACAAGGTTTCTAGCATGTTGACAAGTGGCAATTCCTCTAGGGTAGGCGTGCAAACCACCTCTCAGTGCTTCCCTAGACTTCTCTCCCCTTATCCTACTATCAAGTCTAGATTCATAGTGTAACACTTGCATGACACGTGGTATTAATGACTAAGACTTGAGTCATAGACCTAAAGTCATTGGGCTAAATAGGGCCAAAAATTACAAAACATTCTAGGGTTGCTCCTCTCTTTGGTTCAAGTTCCTAAATCAAAGACTCTAGGGCCTTCAAAAATAACTAGAGCTCCCAAAAATGCCATGGCAACTAAGAATAAAATCTATGGGCCATGCTTATGCAAGCTTGGGTCATCACAATGGGGCAAAGAGATAGAGAGGGATTGGTCTGCGTGTTGGGTGTAAAGAAGAAAAAAAAATAGAAAATAGAAAAAAAAATAATGGGAGAGAGACGGGGATGAGAAAAATATGAGGAGCAGAAAAAGAGAGATAGAGAGGGGATGTGGGGCAGAGAGAACCTGCAAAAGGTGGAATAGAGGGTTTCAACTATGAAGGAAATCTAGTGTAGGATTTGCTTTTTTTTAAGTGAATTTGTTTTTTTTTTAGCTATAAAAGATATATTCTATTTATATGAACCACAAAATGAATAGAAACTTTATCTTTTTGTAGTTTATGCGTGTATATATATAATTTATTTATGTGTAGACTATTCCGAAATGGTACACGAAACGGTACCGGTACCGAAATATTTTGTTCCAGTGCTTTGACCGAAACGGCTACCAAAACGGTATTCAAAACTTTGTTTTTATCTTCAATTTGGGATGATTGGGATTTTATAGCAAGGAAGAATAAATTGTGTGGGATTTGCTAGGTGAAGTCAAATGCTCTAGATCTATTCTTATTATTATTAAATCTTAATTTTGATATTCTTTTCTTCAGTTTAATTTAGATAAACCACTCTTCAAATTTTGGTTTTTCCAAATAGTCATTAATTTAGTAAATTTCAATGCTCAATATCATAATTATCCCGTGTGGGTTCGGTAACCGTTTTTCCTCAAAAACACTTTGTTACTTGTTACAATTCTGTGCACTTGAAATATATTTTTATGTGAACAGTTTGATATGTAGAGTTAGGAATGGGAGAAGTATTGGTATTTGGACAGAAAAACGGTTACCAAACTATTCTACATTTATGGTTCAATCTCCAATCAAGCATATAGATGCTCTTGCCACAGTTAATGAATTAATTGATAGCAATACCAAGGAATGGAACATTAGAGTGATCCGTGAGATATGGAATGTTGATGAAGTAGACGACTTGATACTAAGTTTACCTCTTAAGTCCTTTACATTCAGCAGAAAAAGAAATATGGAGAGGTACAAACTCTGGCTTTTTCTCACTGAAGAGTGCTTATCATTTAGAGAAAGAGAGATCTACAAGAGGGATGAGTGGTCATCAAATTTAAGAAGCAGTGAAGATCTCTAGCAATCAATTTGGTCTACAAATGTACCAAATGGTGTTAAAATTTTCATGTGAAAGACATGCAACAATTTGTTACCTACAAGTTTTAATCTATGTAAATGGAAGTTTAGGTAGTTTGAACATGTCCAGTGTGTACACTGACTAAAGAAACTACTAAGCATATTTTGTTGGAGTGTCCATTTGCCCAGGATGCGTGGGGTATTTTCTGCAAAGCTATTCAAAAATATAATTTGAAGGATCTCAGCTTTCAACGTATTTACATGAAACTTATGCAGAGGCTAACTAGTGAAGAAAAAGAATTGATGATACTTATCGCTCTGAATATCTAGTTTCGAAGAAATTCATTTCATTTCAAAAAATCCTTTCTACATCCACTTCACTAAGCTGCACAAGATTAGACATTTTACAGGATTTTCAAGCACTACTTTGGTAGCAAAATGTTGTAAATCAAGTGACTCAATTAGTTGAAGTAGTTATTAAGTGGCAGACTCCGAGTGTCGGTTTCATTAAAGCAAATTGGGATATAGACATTGATAAATCCTGTCTAACAATAGGTACTGTTGGCCGCACATATTGTTCTTAGAAATGAAGATGGGCAAATAAGTATTAGCTTAAACACACCTCCCTCGAAATAATTGTTCCTCTCCAAAGAATGCTGAGTTTATTTTTGTAATAATTT
This sequence comes from Pterocarya stenoptera, assembly GCA_003123785.1. Lineage (NCBI taxonomy): Eukaryota > Viridiplantae > Streptophyta > Magnoliopsida > Fagales > Juglandaceae > Pterocarya > Pterocarya stenoptera. The sequence goes on along the minus strand of QEOT01123436.1, from coordinate 37,719 downwards.
ATTTTTTCTTGAATATGGGTTTCACTAAAGTGGAATTAGAAGGACATGCAAAGCAAATTGTTGATGCTATCAAGAGCGAGAAGTGTGATTATATATAGTAGCTATATTACAAGAAATATGGTCTTTTCCCACGAATTTTTTTCCCACAATATTTTTTCGTGACAAATAATTAGCTGATGACATGAAAACCGTTTATGGAAAAAAAAAAAAAAAAAAACTAGCCTTTTACCATGAGATCACATCGGCTCGTAACGCTTTGTGGGGAAAAATGTTTTTGCAGCGATTTTTTCTCGTGGCAAATAGTATTATTAGATTTATTAATTTCTCATGGGTTATTAGTTTTAGTGACAACATTAGTAGCTATTTGCAGTGAATTTTTCTCGACGCAAATACACTTGAATTATATTTTCTATTCCGGGTTAGCACTGTTCATCCGGGTATACCTGGACCGGAACCCGGATTTCAAATCCGGGCCGGAACCCGGACCGGGTTGACCTGGGTAAGATCCGGGCCGGAACCTGGGTAGATCCGGGTTTTTGAAACCCGGAAATCCGGGTTCCGGGTTCAACCCGGGTTTTTTTTTTTTTTTTTTTTTTTTTTAAATTTCAAATCTTATTTTCTATAGAAAACCAATATAAATCTCTTTCATTCTTCTTAATACAACATAAGCCTATAAACAATTAATTAACTTTTTAATTAAATGCATGTCAAAAAAAATCAATATTCATCATGTAGAATGCATGCAACATATACGATGCAATCCACTACATATTACATTGTTTGAACTAATTTGCTAAGAATATTACAAAATAAAAACGTTGCTTTAATCAAACTCTAATACACAACAAATTGTTTGCAAAAAATCAGAAATTTTTCCAAGCTAACTAGGCTCTTCAGTCCACCAAGCTCCTCTGGTATGGATCCCACCAAGTTGTCCATGTACAATTCACTGCAAAAACAACAGTGAACACATACCAACCAGACCATATTTTATTAAATTAAATGCTGCATGTATCTTCCAACATATAAAATTTGAGTGGCGCAAATGGGAGATAGAAAATTCAGAGTTTCACGGGTGAAATAACAACTCATACAGCCAGAAAAATAAATTAAGATATTTCTGTATATATTAATATAATATTTACCAAAAATATGTTTTTCTATAAAAAGAAAACACTTACTTTGGATTTTTTTCAGCATGAATGGGAAGAGAGACTCACAGCAGCCTCTATTAAAGATGAAGCTAGATGATCATCTAAAAAAATATTAAAAATGAGTTAGATAGATAATAAACTGAGATAAATAGATATTAAAAAAATATTTCAAGTTTCAAAGTTACCTTCAAGGTCCATTGATTGTATGTATTCTTCCAACTCCCGAATGTCGATAGGTTTGGTCCTTAACCAATTTTGGGTGCAAATGAGGGCTTCGACAGTTTCTGGAGACAATGAGCTCCTAAAAGGATCCAATATGCGTCCTCCAGTACTGAATGCAGACTCCGAGGCAACAGTGGAAATGGGGGTAGCTAACACATCGCGGGCTACCACAGCAAGGACAGGATAATTGGTGGCATTAACTCTCCACCAATCTAAGATATCAAAACCGAGAGAGTCATTTACACACGTCTCAGACAAATATCTCTCTAGCTCCGATCTAAACTCCATAACACCCCGCTCCTCAAGGAATTTGGTGAACATGATCTTAAATTTAGTCGGAGGCGGTGTCGGCTCATTAGAACTCCCCCCACATGTAGTAACTGGCCTCCCTTGAGCCACATTAGAACTCCCTCCACTAGCCACACGAAATGTGTTATACTGCTCGATCAAGCGGCCTAAAAGGAGTTTAACCTTGGCTTCTATCTTATCCGCCAATTCATACCCTTTGCACTTTTGCAACTAAAACTTCATTGCCATCATTTTGTATCGTGGATCAAGCACAAAAGCAACATATATCATCAAGTTGAACCTATTTGTGCTACCCCAATACTTGTCATACTTTCTTCTCATATTTATGCCCATAGTACTAGTGATAATATCACTACTCAAACACATATCATTTAATGTATCTTCAATTGTGCAAAGTTGCTCAAAATATACATTAGCTGTCACATATAAAGAACCAGAAATGCTCAATGTAACATCATAAAAAATTTTCAGTAACTCTACAAAAATCCGTGCATTTTTCCAAGCATCACTAGTGGGGTTTACAAATTGTTCATCCACAAAAATATATTGTTCAAATGCTTATTTATGTTTTTCAGCGGTACTCAACATCAAATATGTGGAGTTCCATCTAGTAGGAACATCCAAGCAAATCATTCTCCCACTGATTTTTTCCTTTGCCGCACAAGTCTTGAACTTGGCAAATCTTGACGGTGAAGATTTCACATACCTGACGGCATCCCTAATCTTTGTTACAAATTCATAAACATCCTTCAAGCCGTCCATAACAATCAGATTCAATATATGGGCAGCACACCGCATATGAAGAAATTCACCACCCAATATAGTACAATCATTGTCTTTTATTCTCCTCCTCATGTAATCAACAGCAACATTATTTGAGGAGGCATTGTCAACTGTAATGGTCAAAATCTTATCAACACCCCATTCATGCAATCCCAAGTCTAACACCCTCCCAATAGTTTCGCCCTTATGGTTAGGAATTTGGCAAAACTTAAGTATTTTTTTATGCAATCTCCAATTGCAATCAATAAAATGTGCGGTAATGCACATGTAGTTCATATTTTGCACCGACGTCCAGGTATCGGTGGTAAGACAGATTCTTTGACCCATCCAACAATTTCTTTAACTGTATCTTCTCTTCGTTATATAGCTTAATACAATCCCTTTTTAAAGTGATTCGGGAAGGCAAAGTAATTCGAGACTCTAAATCAGTCACGAACTCAACAAACCCTTCATGCTCCACTAGCCTAAAAGGCAATTCACACCTAATGAAAAACTTAGCGGTTGACACCCTAAGTTTTTCTGCATCATATTTCGCTGTACCTTGTGGGCTACACACTCTTCCCTCCACATCCCTCTTAACGCTAGATGATTGACTTTTTCCAACTCCTTTATGTCTAAGAGGGGAAGTTTCACATGTATTCTGGAGGTGATGTAATATAGATGAAGTGCCATTCTTGTAGTGGCAACTGTATAGCTTAGCACAATAATTGCACTGAGCTTTTGAGTTATCGTGGTCAATAGGTTGCACTTTAGTAAAGTGCTCCCAAACCACCGATTGGTTACTAGGTGTTTTTTTTTATTTCTTGGGTAAAGGTGGGATGGAACGGATAGTCTGTTGTGTATATGTGGATGATTGAGTTGGAAGACTCCCATGCTCCTCCACATCCACTGGAATAGACAATGAATCACCACCAACCCCTTGGGTTGTACTGACATTACAACTCACAGAATCTTCTTCCATCTGTTATTGAGTAATAAAAAAATCAAACACAATATAATAAATAATCAAACACTAATATAATCTGGATTTGTTGCATGTACAGAGTATATTTGTGCATAAATGAAATAAATAACCAGCCAAGTGTTTGGTGCAGGAAGAGAGAGGGAGATATAGCACATCTCGTAATAGGAAGAGTGCTACATATAGTTGAGTTGTAAAGTGTGTATGCTCAAACTTGGCTATGCTAACAATTTTGATGTATATTTTTGAAATAAGTCTGCTTTCTTTGCAATATTCAATCTGTACTTTATCCTTTTAATACCTCAGACTTATGTTTAGACCCATGTTAAGACTTCTATCACAGTTGTCTTTTTAATAGAAAAATAGGAAACCATACCATTTTTTGGTATCAGTTCTTTATCCTCACTCTCTACTGTGTTGAACCTGTTTCCAAGTAGTCTAATGGTATCTTCCTCTGCAACAAAAGAGGTCGTGACACTGACAAGGGGAAACCTAATAATTTAGTAACACTTGCCAGTCTATTATTATCTTGTTTGTTAGCATATGTCATTTAGAAACATGAGAAAGCTATGGTGTAACAAAAAGAATGCACACCAGCAAGTAAGTAAGAACCACTCCCCCCTCCTCCTCTCTCAAACACACGCAAACAACCACCTCAATATCAAACACACCCTCATACTCGCGTGTTAGAGGGTTGAAGGTGTATTTTCCCTATATTTTACAACTAGCTCTGTCAACTATTATGGCATCTGCTCATTGGCCAGCCGTATAACACCATGGGCTGTCCTCAAAACTAATAAGTTTCATAAAAATGAGGCAACTGCAGAACCACAAGACCTACCAAAACCAATCTAAAAACACAGGTGTCGCTCTCATGCTGTAGTTGGAACAGAGAGAATGGAATGGTGAAGGAAGTTTTCTCATTCAAGTTTCAAGTCTCATAAGCCAAGCGCAACAGTAAAGGGAAATGGAAAATACCTATTTGGCCAATGAATGCTGTGTCAACTAAAGAAGCAACTGGGTCAGCTGTCAAAGCCAGTGCAGCTAGCAACGCAATCTGTGCTATTTCTGAACCAAGTTCATCCAGTTTAAAAATGAGTCTGGCCATAAAGATAGAGGAACTAAGCATTAGCTCTTAGATATCACAAAGACAGAAAATCCTAACCAGTTTTTTCTCAAATAAGTCAACCTATTGTCCCCTAGGAAACCCAAATTACAATGGTGTTGACAATGGCTTGATCCGTGTGGTCCTGTCAATAACAACTAGCACTACTGCGTATTCAACAAGCTCATTATTTTCTAAAAGATCAGATTATATTAGTCTTCATATTTAAAATACATAAAAATAACTCTTAAACCACAGCCATTTATAAGGACCCTCAATCCTAAAGCAACAGCCTTGCAGGGGTGTTAGGTTTTTCCTCCAGACCGAGAAAATTGACCAGAGTTTTGGTTGGAAAGCCAAACCCAGAAATCCAGAGAGTGTGAGATAGAGATAGAGAGAGAGAGAGACTCACGGGGTCACGCGAACTTAGGGAAAGGCTGACGGCGACGGAGATGCGGAGACGGAGATGCGGCGACGGAGATGCGGCGATGGAGATGCGACGGCGGCGATGGGGTCGTGGGTGAGGCAGCACGGACTTAGGGTTTCTAGAAGTAGGTGTAACGACTAACGAGAGAGACGAACTCGGGGGTGGGGGGGGTTTTCTTTGGATTCGTAAACAGACCTGGGTACCGGGTTTTAAAACCAGTACCCAGTTTGTAATCCATATCCTGACCGGATAGGTCCGGATTTTTCAATCCGGGTCGGGCCGGGAAAAAACCCGGCCCAGTTGAACAGTCCTATTCTGGGTTATTTGTTTTTTGTGGCAACGTTTTAAGCTTTTGAGGCCATAATATCCCACCACAAAAGCTAATACAATTAAAACCTAAGTTTTCCCCTTACTCCTTTCTTACCCCACCCCACAATATTCTCTCTGTCTCTCTCTGTCTCTCTCTCTCTCTCTCTCCCAACTACGGCTAGTTAACTATCCCCCCTACTGTGACCTCACCTCTCTCCCTGCGATTGCGAGCCTTTCCCCCTGCCACGACCTCACATTTCTCTCCCAGAGACTGCGAGCCTCTCCTCCCCCCGCTCAACCTCACCCAGTCAGCCACCCTTCCCGAACCACCTCTACAAGCTGCAGTCTAGTACAGGTCCTCTCAAAATTTTGGAGACACGGTAAGCCGTACTCTTCTCCCTTCATCTTCTCTCTCTTCTAGACACTGTTTTTCTTTGTCTTTGAGTTTATTTCTGTGTAACTTTGTAGTGGAAATGGAAAATAGATGTTGTGAATCTGCGTAATTTGTGATGATATGATTGTGTCAAATTTGCATAATTTTGTGATGATATGGTTGTGTAAAACCTATGTAATGTTGTGATGATATGGTTGGGTAAAATCTGTTTAATTTTGTGTTGATGATTTGTGTAAAATCTGCTTAATTTTGTTTAAATGAGTTTGTGTAAAATATGTGTAACTAAAATAGGATGGATGTTGCAATTGATGAGTTTGTGTAAAATCTGTATTTTAACATCTTTAATTGCTTAAGAGCCATGGAAGTTATGATTTTGAAGGCAGATAATGGTAATAGTAGTAGGGGTGATGTTGTAGAAGTGATTAGGTAATTAAGATAGAGAGGGGTGAAGGTAGGTAGGAGTAATAAAATGAAAAGAAAATTGATGTGTAGGTATGGGATTGAATCACCATTTTTTGTACTTGGAATATTATAACCAAACTTAGAGGCTATATATCTATGTCTATAGCTATGGGGTGGGTTTTAGTTTAGCATTGGTGTAAGGTATACCATTAATGAGAAATATTGGTTGTGGTTGTAGTTGGTTAGTAAAATAACTAGTTGGTTATGAAGTACACGATATACAACTAGTTATTTAAGTAACTGCAACTAAGAGCAATGGTTGCAACTGGTTACTAGTTGGATATGAAGTACATGATATACAACTCCTATATATATATCTCAGTAGATATCATGCTGGAATTTTGATGCAAATGGTACTTGAATATAAAGTTAGCTGATTTTTTTTTTTTTTGGATATATATAGCAGTATTTGCTAGAGCATAATTTCTTTTGGTATATGCTATATCAGTATGGTAATTGGTAAATATAGATATGCTATTTTCCATGCAGATTCAACTCTTGACTTTGAATAAATGTCTTCTATTTGCTAATACAGTTAAGTACATAGTTTTTTCAGGGAACTATGAGCTACCATGCTTTGTGGATCAAGAGTGATTGTAGAATGTAAAGAATTGAGATTGTCTAGAGAACACATTACTTGAACTTGTGTTTGTTACAATAATGTGTTTATATGTCCCAAAATTATCATACATGTAATTAGCACAATGATTTGTAATTCCCTCCTATACTTGGGGTTCTATTTGCAAACATCATTGTATTTTCATGGCCTTAAATATTGACTGGTTGTAACCTAGTAGACAGAATTGTAAATTACTATATTAATTATGTATAATATGTTGGTTATCTAATTTTTTTGTTAGATTGATTAAAATGGTGTTGGTAAATTATTTGTTGATGGTCTTTTGAGTACATAGCAATTCAATACAGTCCTGTTTGTGGGATAATTATTGTAGGATACATATCTTTTTTCTACTTGCAGATTTTGGTGAAAATAAACGTTTTAAGAAGAGTTGATGTGGTCACAAATAATTTTTTTGAACAATAGTATTTCCCATGACTAATTTTTATGGAAAATATATCTTTTTCGACTAATGATTTTGGTGGAAATAGACTTTTACCAATGAGAAATAGTAATTTCCACCAAAATTTGTCATTTTTTTTTTTTTTTTTTTTTACCATTACTTAATGGAAGTGGAAAAAAGTGGAAATTACTTTTGCCACGAAGAAGCTTCACAGGCAATTAGTATTGCCAATCACTTAAATTCTTGAGAAGTTCTCTTTCTTGGCCAATTTATCTAGTGGAAATAGTAATTTCCATCAAAATTCATCATCCAAAAAAATCTATTGTCATGAATTACTTGGTGAGTAGAAACATTAATATACCACTTTTGCCACGAAAAAAATTCATGGAGACAAAATTCTTGCCACAAACTTATTCCATGGAGAATGGTATTATTTCTCACCAATTAGAGACGTTATTTGCTACGAAATGAATATGCTTTCTCCGCTAACGATGTCGTGGCAAGAAGATAGCTTTCTCATGAACTATGGGTTTTGGTGGATAAAGGATTTTTCCTCACCAATTATATGCCATGAGTCTCCCACGAGGAAAAATGGTGGGAAAACCTTTATTTCCACTAAGCATGCACTTTTTCCGACAACAGTCCCTCCCCGAAAAAAGAAGTGTTTGTTGTAGTGATAATAAACAAGTCAATCAGATGTTAGAGATATCTTGCTAAACTCTTTGTAGGAATGGAAAGTTTCACATGTTAGAAGACTGTACAAGCAAATAAGGTAGCTCATAATTTGGCAAAGGGGGCTTTACAACCAAGTGATGATGTTTTTATGCATCCTTTTCTATTTGCTGATATTGCAAATAGTCTTACCAGATTTATTAATTTCTTGTGGGTTATTAGTTTTAGTGACAACGTTAGTAGCTGTTTTCGACGACTTTCTCTTGCCGCAAAGACACATATCTAAATTATTTTTTCTATTCTAATCTTTTTTCAGCGATGTTTTGAGCTTTTGTTGCAATAATATCCCACCGTAAAAGCTAATACAATTAAAACCTGCATTTTCCCCATACTCATTTCTTCCCCAACCCCGCCATACTCTCATATCTCTCTCTCTTTGCAACTGAGAGTTAACTCTCCCCCTCCCGTCGCGACCTTACCTCTCTTTCCTTGCGATTGCGAGCCTCTCTACCCCACCACAACCTCACCTCTCTCTACCTGCGACTGCAAGCCTCTCCCCCTCGCTGCGACCTCACCTCTCTCTCCCAACGACTGTGAGCCTCTCCCACCCATGCGATCTCATCTAGTCAGCCACCCTTTTTGAACCACCTTCGCAGGCTGTAGTGCAGTATAGGCCCTCTCAAAATTCTAGAGAGACGATAAGCCTCTATCTCTTCTCCCTTCATCTTCTCTCTCTTTTAGACACTTTTTTTCTCTATCTCTAAGTTTATTTCTGTGTAACATTGCAGTGGAAATGGAAAATAGATGTTGTGAATCTGTGTAATTTGTGATGATATGATTGTGTCAAATTTGTGTAATTTTGTGATAATATGGTTGTGTAAAATGTGTGTAATGTTGTGATGATATATGGTTGTGTAAAATGTGTGTAATGTTGTGATGATATATGGTTGTGTAAAATGTGTGTGATTTTGTGTTGATGAGTTTGTGTAAAATATGTTTAAATTTGTGTAGATGAGTTTGTATAAAATATGTGTAACTCAAACAGGATGGATGTTGCAATTGATGAGTTTGTGTAAAATCTGTGTTTTAACATCTTCACTTGCTTGAGAGCAATGTAAGTTATGAATTTGAAGGCTGATAATGGTAATAGTAGTAGGGGTGATGTTGTAGAAGTGAGTAGGTAATTAAGATATAGAGGGGTGACGGTAGGTAGGAATAATAATGTGAAAAGAAAAATTATGTGTAAGTATGGGGTTGAATCACCACTTTTTGTACTCGGAATATTATAACCTAACTTAGAGGCTACATATATATGTCTATAGCTATGGGGTTGGTTTTAGTTTAGCATTGGTGTAAGGTATACCATTAATGTCCATTAATGAGATATATTGGTCATGGTTGCAATTGGTTACTAAAATAACTAGTTGGATATGAAGTACACGATAGACAACTCCTATATATATATATATATCTCTCAGTAGATGTCATGCTGGAATTTTAATGCAAATGATGCTTGAATATACAATTAGTTGAATTTTTTTGGGATATATATGTAGCAGTATTTGCTATATAGCATAATTGTTTTGGTATATGCTATAGCAATATAGTACCTGGTAGATATATATATATATATATATATGCTATTTTCCTTGCAGATTCAACTCGACTTTGAATAAATGTCTTCTATTTGCTGATACATTCAAGTACATGGTTTTCTCAGGCAACTATGAGATACCATGCTTTGTGGATCAAGAGTGATTGTAGAATGTAAAGAATGGAGATTGTCTAGAGAACACATTACTTGAACATTTGTTTGTAAGAGTAATGTGTTTATATGTCCCAAAATTATCATACATGTAATTGGCATAAGGATTTGTAATTCCCTCCTGTACTTGGGTTCTATTTGCAAACATCATTGTATTTTCATGGCCTTAAATATTGACTGGTTGTAACCCAATGGACAAAATTGTAAATTACTATATTAATTATGTATAATATGTTGGTTATCTTAAGTTTTTGTTAGATTGATTAAAATGGTGTTGGTAAATTATTTGTTGATGGTTTGTTGAGTACATAGCAATTCAATACAGGCCTATTTGTGAGATAATTATTGTAGGATACAGATCTTTTTTCTACTAGCAGATTTTGGTGACAAAAAATGTTTTAAGAGTTGATGTGGTCACAAATAGGTTTTTTGAATAATAGTACTTCCCATGACTAAATTTTATGGAAATAGACTAATGATTTTGGTGGAAATAGACTTTTACCGATGGTGCAAGTACACCTTTGATTGTTTTTTTTTTTTTTTTTGAAGTAGGAATTTCATTCATTAAAGTAGAGGCTGAATACAAGGAGGAGAGTCCTCAATAAGACAGCATGTTTAGCCAACTGATGAGCAATTACATTGGATTCCCTAAGAACATGAGCTATTTCCCATTTATAGGTCTTGGAAAGCATAAGTTTAATGTCTCTAATAGCCAACCCGAAATTACTCCAACTGTCACCTTTGTGTTGCACAGCTTTTACCACAGATAAAGAGTCATCTTACACCTTTGATTGTTGAGAAATATTAATTTCCACCAAAATTTGTCATGAATTTTTTTTTTTTTTTTGCCATTATTTAATGGAAGTAGAAAAAAGTGGAGATCACTTTGGCCATGAAGAAGCTTCACGGGTAATTAGTATTGCCAATCACTCAAATTCCTAAGAAATGTTCTTTTTCGACTAATGTATATAGTGGAAATAGTAATTTCCACCAAAATTCATCATTAAAAAAAAAAAAAAAAATCTATTTTCATGAATTACTTGGGGAGTAAAAACATTAATATACCACTTTTGCCACGAAAAAATTAATGGAGACAGAATTTTTGCCACAAACTTATTCCATAGAGAACGGTATTATTTCTCATCAATTAGAGACCTTATTTGCCATGAAATAAATATGCTTTCTCTGCCAGCGATGTCGTGGCAAGATGATAGCTTTTCCCAAGAACTATGGGTTTTGGCAGATAAAGGATTTTTCCTCACCAGTTTTATGCCACGAGGCAAAATTGTGAAAAAAACTTTATTTTTACTAAGCGTGCACATTTTTCAACCAAAGTTCCTCCTTAAAAAAAGGAGTATTTGTTGTAGTGAGGATGGATAAGTCATATCAAATGTTAGACTCTTTGCAGGAATGGAAAGTTTCCCATGTTAGAAGACAGTACAAGAAAATCAGGTGGCTCATAATTTGGCAAAGGGGGCTTTACAACCGAGTGATGATGTTTTTATGCATCGTATTTGCTGATATTTGCAATAAATTGAGTAATGAAGTTGTGTTTGAAAAAAAATTACAAATGTAAGTCCACGACCATAAAGCAATTCTATTTGAAAAATTCTAAACGCAGGGGATTTGTGCACCCATTGTGCACCCGTCAGTCATGGGACCCACAAAATGAAAACCATTTATTTCTTCGTCTTCTTTCTGCCTTGGCAGCATCTGAAGCCTTTCTTCTTCGCGCCTTTCTTCTTTGCCCCACAGATTTTCAAGCTAATAACTTGGGTTCATATTTTTTTTTTCATTCTCAACAAAATCATAAATCATCCCAAAACCAGTCGATTTTCCACCTCCAAAACAAAGATCTGAGTTTCGGTCTCTTCTTTCTACTACCTGTGACTTTCTTCTTGGACGATGGTTCTGTTAGTTTAAGTTTCTCCATTTCCATGATTTCTTTTCCAAAGCTTGCTTTTCTTTTCCTCAAGGGATTGGAATTACTTGCCTTAGGACTTAGGAGCTTCTGGGAACAGGTGTAGATAGGCCTAAAAAAACAAAGGCAGTTTACCGATCCTTTTCATTTTTTTTTTCCACTAAAAGACTTAGCTCACCTGGATGGAGTCAAGGACTCAAGTTGTCATTAATTCTCAAAGATTTTCTATGAGATGCAAGTTGAGAATAGGGAAGATGACAATCGGTTAGAAACTCTTAAAGAACTGCTGTTTTAACCTTTGGCTTCCATGTTGGGGATTGAAAAAAACAGAGAGTGCAGTTTTGATATTTTACTTGGGGATTTCTTCTGCAACCACTCTGGGTCTTGCCGAAATCTTCTCTTCCAGTTTCGTGCTCTTTTTTTTTTTTTTTTTTTAAATATAATAAGAGCCACGTCAGGCATCGGTACACAATTGGTACTCAAAACTTCTTGTGCGTAGAAGAACTGATTCTATTTTTCGTATTAAATTGCGTCTTCTTTACTTATACACGTTAATATTATTATTTTAAATAATTTATATGTTAATCAATTTAAATGTCTAGCCACGCAAAATATACGAGGTCAAAAAGTGACTGGGATTAAAAACTAAAATATAAAATAATAATGCTCATCCACGAAGTCATCGTAAAGAGAAAATGGAGACAAAAAACATTTGATTAATCCAAAACAAACTAAACCTTCATTATATCAAAAAAATAAAAAAAATAAAAAATAAAAAAGAAGAAGAAGAAAAAACTAACCCAGCTTCAAGCCCAGAGCAAATGTACGTTTTCATCAGCAAAGGTATATAAATACCATTTTTAACAACCTTCCGGTTCTTCCCCAATCTCATCCACAAAAGCTTTAAGATTGTTGTACGAAGTACCACCTTCCATGGCAGCCTCTCTAGCCAAATCCTTCCATTTCTTAGCATTTCTTCTCATTTCTTCCCCTCTCTCTCCATTTCCAAGAACCGATTCCAAGCACCTCTTGATCTCATCACCTTCAACAATCCCATCCTTATTTGTTTTCACCCTTAGGCCTGTTTTCCACACGTCTTGAACCAGCTTTGCGTTTGTCCCCTGATCTGTCCATTGGGGAAACGCCACCAATGGCACCCCAGAAACCAAACTCTCCAAAGTCGAATTCCACCCGCAATGTGTCACAAAGCATGCCACTGAAGGATGTGACAGAACCTCCACTTGAGAACACCATTGCACAAACTTCCCCTTTTGTTCCAATTCCTCCCTGCAACTCAATCTATCTTCTTCCTTCTCTTCTCCATTTTCATTAGCTCTTATGACCCACAAGAAGGGACTGCCGTAATCCAACAATCCACGTGCGATTTCCTCCATCTGGTATTTTGCTAAAAACGATATGCTTCCGAACGACACGTAAATAACCGATGAACTGGGCTTGGAGTTCAGCCATTCGATGTATTCCTTGGAGCCTTGGAAAAGATCTCCGCCAAAAGCCGTGTCGGATGGATCTTTTCCGTCCAAAAAAGCAGATGGAATTAGCGGTCCAATCCCAGTAAAATTAAACCTCTCAATCGCTCGCAACGCCTCGGGTTCTAATGCATCAAAGGTATTGACTAGTACTCTGGGGTTGCTTTCTTTTCCGAGTTCTACAAAATGCTCTTGAAATAGTGGAAGTGCAAAAGTGTGCGTATTTAAATCAGCCATAAAAGAGGGAAGGTCACGACTAGTGACCGACGGTAGTCCTGGTAATTCTATCGAAAATGAAGGATCGGGGATATTGTTCCTGATGATATCTCCATAGCCGTTGAAGTAGTAGTAATATATGTCCAAAACGGTGGCAGGTTGAATCCAAAGAAGCGCCGACGGGAGGTGAACTTCACGGGCCACGTCGCACGCCCAAGGGAGGAGAATAGAATACACCAAGCAGGTAAAGGTTCGGCCGTTGTTTGCGTTGGACACGACAAGATCAGTGAGAGTTTGGGAGCCACGGCGCTTGAGCTCAGACATGTAGTCCACGAAATCGTTGCCAGGCTTGAAACCACCATCGTCGCAGCCGTCAGAGAAGGTGGCGAAAGACAAGCCGTCAGGAGTAGGGCTTTTGTTCATGCGACGGTGGGCGGCGACGGTGGTGGCGAAGGTGACATGCGCGCCCAAGCGAATGAGGCGCTTGGCAAATTGGAGGGCAGGATTGATATGGCCTTGCGCGGGGTAAGTTACCAGGAGGAAGTGGTGATTCACCATGATTGGTAATGGAGGAGCTAGTGTAGGTGCTGAAGCAGTACTTATTCAGTTAGTGTTGTCTTCGGAATTTTTCAGCCTAGATGCTTTAAGTAGTAGATTGGCTTCGGACCGATGGATGACGTTTGTGGTGACGATGCAATGCTTCGACTACTGAAAAGACGAGGACCCATTTTTACCGGTGTTTTATGAATTTCCCTCTGACAGTCGGAACATGACATGCATGCACCAATGTGATATGGATGCTTCTTTACCTACTGATTTATAAAATTAATTTATTATTATATATAAAAGTAGATTCATAAAATTTTCACGTGTCATTCTATTTGTTAAAATAAATATTTTATTCATTAAATTTAAAGTATTATATTTATAAAATGATAAATTTTTTAAAAATAATATTTTATTATGAAATATTGTAACTTTTAAATTTTTTTTATATACAAATATATAAATCGATTCAAGACTCTATTCAAAAGTACTAATTTAATATTTATATTATTTTATATTTTGAGTGAAGTTATAGAACTCTGATGTGACATTCTACCTATAAAAATAGTTAGACATTCTACCTATTAAACTTGAAGTGTTATGATCATAAAACAATAATACTTTTAAACACATCGTTTCATTATGGAGTGGTAATCTTTTGAAAAACAATATTTCATTATAAATTGTTATAATTTTTAAGTTTCATTTATTTTCTTACATATAAAGATATAAACCGATTCAAGTTTCTACCAAAATGTACTATTTTAATATTTATATTGTTTTATCAAATAAATCGTCCTATAAACTATTTTGAATTTCTTCACTATAAAATCTAATCTCTCTCATACATAACATTTTGCATATTGCACAGATTATAAGCTCGTATATATAATTAAATTGGTGATATGGTTTGTAATTTGTATGCACCAATTAAACGTGTAATTGGTTGTGCATTCTCGAGATGATTTATCCAATTCTACTTTTTCTGCATGATCGCTATTTTCATCCACTAGCTCCAAAAATCCAATCAACTGCTGGACAATGTTTACTACTCTCTCACGGAAGTTACGTCATGATCAATTATTTAGGGAAGTGAAAGCGGGTTTAAGTCATGCTACTTTTGTCTTGGATGTAAATAAACATTGCCCAGCGGAAAAGCAAATGAAATGATATCGCTGCATGACTTCTCGCCGTAATAACCTATGATATCTGTTGAAGTACTGATATTGTCTTAAATGTGGATGTTTATGATCACCAATGAAGCAAAGTAAATCTGCAATCAATGATAATGGTTAAAGCTTTTGGCACTGCCCCAATCCATTGGGTACTCACTACAAGAGATTGGGTTTTTTGAGACAAAATGTTTTCTCAAAAAACCCCAATTTTCTCCCAAAATAGGAGATAGAAAATTTTCGTCTCTATTTTGTCTCGAAAAGACTGTCTCAAAAGATTTTTAGAAACGAATTCAATTTTTATCTAAAAAATCACTTTTAGGGCTGAAATTTGACAGAACTAGTCGAAATCTTCAAACATGACTTTTTTTTTAGATGAACAAATTTTGTCTCAAAACATTGTTCATATAGAATATTTTTCAGTTCAAATGGACCTGTCCGTTCGAACAAATTAAATTTTTGATTCGACCTAATAACCATATTTGATCCTGTTCGAACTAACAGAGTTTTCGAACCAATAAATTTTGTTCGAATGACTTTTGTTCAAACATAAATTATGTTTGTTCAAACATACATAATTTATTTTGGAAAATTATGTTTGTTCGAATGGGGTTTTGCATATTAATGTTGTTCGAAGAAATATTTTATTGTTTGAACGGCCGTTTGGATTGTATTTCTCATTTGTCGTTCGAATGGGTCTGTTTTTGTTCAAATGAAATTATAAATGGTAATTTACTGTCCAAACTGGTTATTTATCGTTTGAACGGTATTAATCATACAAAACATAATTTAATTAAAAATATCATACTAATATTACACAAATTGTAATTTAAATATTAATTTTTCAAATGTTTTGGAACATCATAATAGAATGAAAAAGAAAGAAAAAATAAATTTTAAAATTGTGGTGATGGCATGAAGTTTTGAGACATAATTGATTGCAACTGTTCAAACACAGCTTTTGTACCTTCATCCCCAGTCTCCTCTGTATGTTCTCTTCTAATCTCGCCTCAAGATCCGCTACTTAATCTAATTGGGTCAGCAACTCTTTTTCCTTGGACCTCAATCGTTCTATATCAAGTGTTGTTTCCTCCAATCCCTTAATCTTGTCATCATTTGATTTGGCTGGGGACAAAAATGATGATGTTGAGGATGGCTTCACACAATGTCCTAAGCCTCTCAAATATTCAAAACGTGATCTAAAAATTTGAGAAATATCTGAGCATCGTTGACAGATGATGCATCACATGCATTCACAACATCTAGTTTTTATGTGAAATAATTTAAATTATGAAATTTAAACTTATATAATTTGCCTCTGTTTCGGAACTGGTCTAAACACCATCACAATTTTTATGTGCTTTAGTATACAGTTGGGTCAAATCATAGTCAGCAGGACTTTCTTCTTTCTGCGAAAGGAAAATTTATATAAAAATTTAAATTAAAAAAGTGTATTATCTGTTAATATTTAACGGGGACTATAATAACTTACCATTTTGTTAGGCAAATGATGAAAAGATCGAGAACCCGCATAATAGTATATCGTTAAATTTAATCTATTTGCTTTGTTCACTATACTCCATTGCTAAAAAAAGAAATTATGTCTATATTTAACACATCTATCATATACTATTAAAAAATATTGTAACGCCCCGACTCCCACGTAAGGAAATCTCGAGAATCGTAACGTCGAGATGATGACAACACGGGTCACACATCCCAACGATAAGTGCTCAATTGTGTGCAACATACAACAAGTGCACAACATAATCTCAGCGGATAATATAAATAAGTCAACTAAGTACCAGAATTTGTTTAATACAAATATCCAAATACAAAGCATTTTAAAATAAGAACCAATATTCAAAAAATAATACAAGAGCTGAAAATACAAATAGAAGTGATCGCAGATCACTCCTCCGAAGGAGCCAAATCTTCAGGCTCAACATTTGTATCATCAACATCAAAATATGCAATACCATTAAATGGTACCGCATGTAAGTTATAATCCAAACAATCCCGAGATAAAACACATTAATGCAACCAACCATGCATGCATATGATGCAATATGCATGAAATCCAAAAATATCATTTTTCTCGAAAATGAATATTTTCCAACACACGCCAAAATCTCATTTTAGCTCAAAATATTTTCCACCATTTTCTCTGAAAATGGCCTAACAAGACTCACAAATATTTTATCCAACACATGCCATTTTTCTAGAAAATAAACCATTATCCATTTTATCCGTATGCACCATGATCTCTCCTTAAGAACCATCTGCACATCCTGGTTTCATAACGAGTGATGCCCAGTTCCACACCCAGTGCGTCCGTCGCCAAGCATCCTTTAGCCCTGGCTAACAGAGGGGCCACAGAGTCGGCACGAGAGTTTTACCATCCCGTCAGACCCCATTGTATCCAGTGTCAACTTAGGGGACGTCACTCAGTATATTCCGCTCCCAAATGACCAGAGGAGCTCCACCGAGATAATGCCCTATCTCAACTTAGGGTCGTGATACACACACACCCAAAATCCTTTCCACATGAAAACCCAATTTTTAAATATACACATGAACATGAATACACTTACACAAAAACTCAGTTTTCATTTACAAATATGAAAATACGTGCACATGCAATGTACAGGACACGACATCAATATCCAACAATCAACAGATCCCAAAATAAGCCAAACACATAACACTTCAAACTCCAATCTATCCAACCCCCATTACTCCTCGGACTTAGTCCGGCACAACCAACCAATCACAGTGAATAAATGAGTTAGCGTAAAAATATATTAAAATCTCACAAGTTATTTGGGAAAATACTTACAACGCTATATTATAATTTTCGGGGCATCACGGATGAGCTAGAAGCAGCAAAACAACAGCTGAGTAGTGCAAAATGCACTGCCACCATGGGTCTTAAAAATCCACTTTTGAATGGGTACAAACTAAGACTTGAGATTACAAGGGTAGGGCCTAGAGATGTCGATGAAGCTAATGAAAGTGGTGGTTGGCCGTGGTTGGAGGTGCAGGTGGCGTTTTAAGGCCAAAAAGGGTCAAATCAGAGATGTAGATAATGGGCCTTCACCAGTGATGGATCGGAGCTGGGGTTGGGTCCATTAGGTAGCTGGGAGGTTGAGGAAGATGTAGTGAAGAAATAGTGACCAATGGTGGTGCGACGATGGCAGATGAGCATAAGAGGTGCCGCGACTTTAGGAGGTGCATGCGGGCTGACGGTGGCATGAGACGGCTTGAAATTGATAGGGTGTGGTTGCCGGCAGCTAGGAAAGAGTTTGGGTTGGGCAGTGTTAGTGACGGTGGCGAGTGGCGGTGCCGATTGGGAGGAGATGGTTAGGCCGAAGGAAAGAAAGGGAGAGGCTCACGCGGGGGAAGGAGGAGAAATAAGGAGAAAAGAAAAGAAAGAAAGAAAAAAGAAGAGAAAAAGAAAGGAGGAAAAGAAAAGATGGGGAAAAGAAATGAGATCCAATCCTCATAACTTGAGTCACAAAAATAATCTAACGAAAATAATTTTATAACAATAAGTTAAATAAAATAATTCAAACACAGTGAAAAGCTTAAATAAAACAATAATAAGTTTAAAACCCATAAACAAACTAATTTAAATTAAAGATCAATTTAAATGCAAAATAGTAATTAATATCAAGAAAGCATATCGAAAATAATTTGTACAACTTAAAAATATTATAAAATAATATATCAAAACTCCTGTAATTTTAAAACAAGAGAACCAATATTAAAATACACTAAAATGAGGAATGTTACATCCTCCCTCCCTTAAATAAAATTTTGTCCTCGAAATTGGCAAGGTCAAACATTAAAGCTAAGACAGGGTTGAGATTCGACTAAGAGCAGACTTAAGAAACATACCGACAGGGTCAACCAAACAAACATGGATATTGCTCCCTCATGTCAACTTCTCTCTCCCGAGAGAAATTTTAAGCCAACGAATCACCCCATGACCCCTTTACCAAAGGTATCGTCTTGGACCTTAACCTTTGCTTTTTTCAATCCACAATCTGCGTCGGAATAACTTCATAGGTAAGGCTAGGCTGAAGTTAAATGCGTTTCGGGTCAACAAAACGAGGTTCTTGTTGTTCAAAACTCTTCTTCAATGATGACACATAGAACACATCATGAACATCCCAAATAATCCAGCAATGCAACTCTATAAGCAACAAGACAAACCTTCTCCATAATCTGAAAAGGGCCAACATACCTCAGACTAAGCTTTCCCTTTTTACCAAAGCGCTTAAAGCTTTTCATAAGAGAGACTTTGAGGTAAACCCAATCACCTTCCTCAAAGGATAAGTCTCTTCTCCTCGTATTTGCATAACTCTTCTAACAAAGGTGATCTGCACTTCCTTCCACAAAACTTCATACGGGGCCATCTAAATAGAGGCATGAAAGCTATTATTATAAACAAACTCTATTAATGGCAATTGATTTTCCCAACTCCCTTGAAATTCTATGACACAAGCTCGCAACATATCCTCAAGAGTCTGAATAGTATGCTTTGACTGACCGTCAGTTTGCGGGTGATAAGCAGTACTGAACTTCAACTTAGTGCCTAAAGCTACCTACAAGCTCTTCCAAAAATGAGACATGAACCTTGGGTCTCAATCCGATACAATACTCTTGGGTACTCCGTGTAAACGCACTATCTCCTTAACATACAACCGAGTCAACTTTTCCAAAAAGTGGGTATTATTGACAGGCGGGAAATAGGCACTCTTGGTCAACCGATCAACAATCACCCAAACTGAGTTCTTTCCACTAGGAGTCCTTGAAAGACCCATTACAAAGTCTATAGAAATGTCATCCCATTTCCACTCAGGAATAGGGAGAAGTTGAAGTTTACCAGAGGGTCCCGGATGCTCAGCCTTGACTTGATGGCACATGTCACATTTTTCTCAATAAACATGGCGATATCCATCTTCATGCCTTCCCACCAAAAATTTCTTTTTAAATCTTGATACATCTTAGTGCTTCCAGGATGAACTGAATAAGGAGCCACATGAGCTTCTCCCAAAATTCACTCTTTAAATTCTGAATCTCAGGGAATCACTCTTCAATCCTGAAACTGAAGAACACCATCTTTATCCAAACTGTAGTGCATGGGTCCTCTAGACTTCCTAACTCTCTTCCTGATATCTAACAACTATCCTTTCTCTAGAGAGTCTTCAACTCTTCAAAATCAACTACTCGAACATCTAAAACTGCAGATAACAATACTTCTTGCTGCGAACTCTCAATAAAAAGTCTTCTCATGCCATAAATGAGAGAGTCCAAACCTGGCTTTGCCTCATCCACCAATTGAGACTTCCTACTCAATGCATCAGCGACTAGATTCGCCCTCCCTAGATGATACTTGATCTCATATTGGTGGTAGCTAATCAACTCTAACCATCACCTCTGTCTCATATTGAGATTCTTCTAGGAAAACAGATACTTCAAGCTCTTATGATCAGTGTAAATTTCACAGACCTCCCCATACAAATAATGTCGCCAAATCTTAAGAGCAAACACTACAACTACCAATTCCAAATCATGCATGAGATAATTCTTCTCATGAACTTTCAACTGACGAGATGCATAAGCAACAACTCGTCCCTCTTGCATAAGAACACACTCTAACCCAAACTTTGATGCATCACTAAACATCACAAACAACTTGTGTGGATCCAGAAGTGCCAAAACAGGTGCTATTGTCAGTCTCTTCTTCAATTCTTGGAAACTCCTCTCACATATATCTGACCAAACAAACTTAGTATTCTTCCTAGTCAAAGCAGTGAGAGGTCCAGATAATCCAGCAAATCCCTTCACAAATCTCCGATTATACTCTACAAGTCCCAAGAAACTCCGAATCTCACGCACTGTTGAAGGGCGAGGCCATGTCAAAACAGCTTCCACCTTACTAGGATCAACAGCCACTCCATCTCGAGAAATCACGTGTCATAAAAAATTGACTTCTTCCAACTAAAATTCACATTTACTTAACTTTGCATACAATTGAGGTTCCCTTAATTTCCAAAGCACCAAACGAAGGTCATAAGCATGCTCTTCCAAATCTCAAGAATAAATCAAAATGTCATCAATGAACACCATTACAAAAGAATCTAGATAGGGTCAAAATACTCAGTTCATCAAATCCATAAAGGCTGTTGAGGCATTAGCCAACCAGAAAGGAATCACTTTAAACTCATAATGCCCATACTATGACCTAAAAGCAGTCTTGGGTATATCTTTATCTCTTATCCTCAACTAGTAGTACCCTGATCTCAAGTCAATCTTTGAGAAAATTGTTGCTCCTTGAAGCTGATCAAATAAATCATTTATTCGAGGAAGAGGTTACTTAATCTTAATAGTCACCAATAATCACCCTGGCATCCTAGGTCTCTGGAGTCTCGTAGTCGATGTCCTCGGGAGTCACTGCATACAACGAGCTTGCACCACTTATTCTGATTACTCTTTCCACCACGACGACCTCTGCGACTTCCTGGTGCTTGATTAGGACACTCGTGAGCAAAGTGTCCCGACTGGCCACAGCTAAAACAATGGGTAGTCCCACTCTGACGGCACTCACCCTTGTGGGCTCTATTACATCTGCCGCAAACTGGGGCTCGGCGCCCACTATGTACCCCAGAGGCTACCTGTGATCGGGCCCCAGTCTTCTACGAAAACTTTTGAAGCGACCTAGAACTGCCGCCTTCACCAGCAAAACTTCGTCTCCTCTGACCTGCAGGGGAGCCCACTACAAAACTATTCTCATACTCTGCGATGGTGGCCATATCAACCAACTTCTGAAAATTTAAAATCTGATGGCAAGCCACTTGTCTACGTATCTCATGACGTAAACCCTCCTAGAAATGCTCCGCTCGCATCTCCTCAATGGAAATCAAGTGAGTAGTAAATCGCTCGAACTCCATAAATTTTCGGGCATAATGTTCCATAGATATATCCCCTTGCACCAAATTACTAAATTTCCATGCCTTTTTCCACCTTACAGAAATGGGAAAGAAACGATCATCAAATTCTTTCTTGAATAGCAACAAAGGATCCCAACTCCATCATGAACAACTCCCACATGGTCCTCCACCAATCAGCTGCGTCACCTTGTAGCATATAACTTGCATACAAAACTTGTTGAGTTTCAGTACAACCACAAACTTCAAATGTTCTTTCCAAGTCTTCTATCCACCTTCTAGCCCGAAGTGGATCCTCTTCACCAGTAAAAGCAGGGGTACTATGCACTAAAAAGGGCTCATAGGTGCACCCAGCTTGAACTGCTCTATTCAAATCTCCTTGTGGCGACTGGAAATTTTGCTGGAGGAACTCCGTCATTCTGTTCAATGCCCTGGCTATGGTATAGTTCCTGTCACCCCATGGCAACTCATCCTTTGGCACATCAGTCCTTCTTGGTCTAACAAGCTTCTTGTCAAAGCGTAACCTTCAACCCCACTTAAGTCTCTGGACAAAATTCAAATTCAACCAAAAACAACACCAAAATAAAATAAAGTAATACAACAAAAATTAAAATAGAATAAAACCAACAAAATATAATAACATAGCATAAATTAAAACCATTAAAAATGACATACTTCAAACAAATAATTTCAAATCACAATTTTTAAAACTTTCTGATACTGCACCTAAGGGATATGTGGTTTTACCCAGAGCCAAACTGCTCTGATACCACCTGTGACGCCCCGACTCCCATATAAGGAAACCTCATGAATCGTGACATCAGGATGATAACAACGCGGGTCACACACCCTAACGATAATGCTCAAGTGTGTGCAACATACAACAAGTGACAACACAATCTTAGCAGATAATATAAATAAGTCAACTAAGTACCAGAATTTGTTTAATACAAATATCCAAATACAAAGCATTTTAAAACAAGAATCAATGTTTGAAAAATAAAACAAGAGCTGAAAATACAAATATAAGTGATCCCAGATCATTCCTCCGATGGAGCCAAATCTTCTGGCTCAACATCTGCATCATCAATATCAAAATCTGTGAAACCATTAAATGGTACCGTAGGTAAGTTATAATCCAAATAACCCCGAGATAAAAACACATTAATGTAACCAACCATGTATGCATATGATGCAATATGCATGAAATCCTAAAGTATCATTTTCCTCGGAAATGAATATTTTCCAATACACGCCAAAATCCCATTTTGGCCCAAAACATTTCCATCAAAACATTTTCCACCATTTTCCTTGAAAATGGCCCAAAACAATAATCCATCATTTTCCCAGAAAATGACTCACAAATCTTTTATCCAACACATGCCATTTTTCCAGAAAATAGCCCATTATCCATTTTATCCATATGCACCATGATCTTCCCTAGGGACCATCTGCACATTCTGACTTCATAATGAGCAATGTCCAGTTTCGCACCTTCTTTAGCCCATGCAAGCAAAGGGGCCACAACATCGGCACGAGAGCTTTACCACCCTGCCCCATTCCAATTTCGCCCGGCGACAACCTAGGAGACGTCACTCAGTATATTCCGCTCCCAAGTGACCAGAGGAGTTCCACCGTGATAATGCCCCATCTCGGCTTAGGGTCGTGATACACACGCACCCAAAATCATTTCCATATGAAAACCCAGTTTTCAAATAGGCACATGAACATGAATGCATCTACATGAAAACTCAATTTTCATTTACAAACATGAACATGCGTGCACATGCAATGTACAGGACACGACATCAATATCCAACAACCAACAGATCCCAAAATAGGCTAAACACATTACACTTCAAACTCTAATCCATCCGACCCCTATTACTCCTTAGACTCAGTCCGGCACAACCAACCAATCACAGTGAATAAATGAGCTAGCGCAAAAATGTATTAAGATCTCAAAAGTTATTTAGGAAAATGCTTACAACGCTATATTATAATTTTCGGAGGATCAGGATGAGCTAGAAGCGGCAAAACAACAACTGAGTAGTGCAAAATGCACTGCGGCTGTGGTCTCAAAAATCCACTTTTGAATAGGTACAAGCTAAGACTATAAGATTACAAGGGTAGGGCCTAGAGATGTCGATGAAGCTAATGAAAGTGGTGGTTGGCCTTGGGTGGCGGCGTAGGTGGCGATTTAAGGCCATAAAGGGTCAAATCAGAGATGTAGATAATGGGGCTTCACCGGTGACAGATTGGAGCTGGGGTTGGGTCGATTAGGTAGCTGGGAGGTCGAGGAAGATGTGGTGAAGAAATGGTGGCCAATGGCGGTGCAGCGGTGGCGGGTGAGCAGACGAGATGCCGCAACTTTAGGAGGTGTGTGCAGGTCGACGGTGGCACGAGACTGACTGAAATTGATAGGGTGTGGTTGTTGACTACTGGGGAAGAGTTTGGGTTGGGCAGTGGTGGTGCCGATTGGGAGGAGATGGTTCGGCCGAAGGAAAGAAAGGGAGAGGCTTGCGCACGGGAAGGAGGAGAAATAAGGAGAAAAGAAAAGAAAGAAAGGAAAAAGAAGAGAAAGAGAAAAGATGGAGAAAAGAAATGAGGTTCAATCCTCATAATTTGGGTCACAAAAATGATCCAACGAAAATGATTTTAAAATAATAAGTTAAATAAAATAATTCAAACACATTGAAAAGCATAAATAAAACAATAATAATTTTAAAACCCATAAATAAACTAATTTAAATTAAAGATTAATTTAAATGCAAAACAGTAATTAATATCAAGAAAGCATATCGAAAATAATTTTGACAATTTAAAAATATTATAAAATAATATATCAAAACTCCCATAATTTTAAAACAAGAGAACCAATATTAAAATTAATTAAAATAATCCTTTAATTAAAATACACAAAAATACGGGGTGTTACAAAAATAGCAGCGAAATTACCTGATTTCAAACATATCACAAACCCTCTCCCATTCGTTTGGTGGCATTGCTTGAAATGGATTTTGGCATGCCTCTACTGTAGTACTAAATTTCTTATAGTCTACATGGCATCGACCTTTGTACCTCTGGAATAGTATAAATACAAAGTAACTTTCAAGTAACATGTTATATATTTAGTTGTTTGAGATGTAGCTTATTACCTAGCAACGATTTTTTATGTGATCTTTTACATGTTGGGGAACTTTAGACTATGAGGATGTAGCAATCGGTGCAAATGTGCGAGTAAGCATACCAACATAAGAAGCAAGCCATGTTGCCGAATCTCCAGAGCTACCGATGTGATCATCAAGAATATCAACTTTAATTTTACCCATTTTTCTTACTTTCTCTATGCAAACAACCCTTGTTGTGCCTCTACCTCGGCGCTGGCTTATAAAAGCTATATACACAGTAATTAAAGCATGTATTTTAATTAAATTAAATTATTTTATAGATATATATATTATTTAAATTGAGCATAAAATTTGGTATTTAATTTGATAAAATACTTTGTTCTAGGTCTGGTGATGTTGGCCCACTATTCATGGCAGGTGAATCACAGGGAGAGTCGATAATGAATGGAGATGATGCACGTGTTGCTTTGCATTTGAGAGATATATCTGTTTGAAATTGTTACAAATTATTATTGAAACAAACATTATGGATATTTATAAAAATAATACTTACAAAAATATCTATTTGAAATGCATTCATTATCGGTTATGCTTGACCAGTCGCCCTCATCCTCATTAGACACTTCAGTTGATTCATCTTCTTCTGATATTTCACCCTCAATTACTTTGGGTTGAACATCTTCTCTAGGCAATGGGACCATGTCATATTGGCTTAGATCAACAAGAAGATTGATGCCTGATTCGTTTTCTTGATATGCTTCTTCATTTGTTGGACTATCAACTTCTTCATGTGGTTCATCGGCCTCTGGAATGTAATCATATACATTTCTTGGTGCAAATTCCTCCACTACCCGCCATGGGTTTCCGTACTCCGAATCATCTAAATAAAAAACTTGATTCGTTTGGTAAGCGAGAATGAAGGGATTATCCTCATACCTTGTGTGAGATGTATTGACACTCACAAAATAATCATTGTTACGCACTCCCATCTTAGGATTTGAGACATTCCACTAATTACATCTAAACAACCAAACCATATATCCCCCCATGTACTTTAATGCTATGATATCTTCTACAATTCCGTAGAAGTCAATGTCATTATTCCCATGGCTTCCTTCGACTACGACCCCATAATTATGAGTTTTCCTATATTGTTCTCTGTCACTTGTGTGAAATCTATATACACGCACCAAACATCCTGAGTACTGGATGGCCCGCCTGGATGGACCACACGTCAGAGCATACAGTTCTGGTGAGATTACTTCTGATTTTTCATATATTTCGATACAATATATATCAATAAATATTATTATAATTATTTCAATATTAGATAGAAAAAAAGTGGAGTTTAATGGTACAAAGTTTGCATTATAAGATGGGCCTTTACAGTAATACCGTATGTTCAAACTAAGAGGTGAATTCCACTTCATGCGTCTTTTTTACATCTGTTGCACCATTCGTGCGAAGTAGTTGTATATGTTCGCTATGCATGTTCATATGAATAGCTAATTTGTATCAAGTTATATTATATTATTATACATGAACTTAAAGATAATATTGATTTAGAGGATCATCACTAACCTCAAGTAGTGATCAATCTCTGCGCAGTTATTCAAGACATACCATCGAGCTCTTCAAACTCTCGCCCACATAGGTCATAGCCCCCGTGTGCACCTATGAGATATACAGTCTGGGAAAACACGGTAAATGTCGATGAGACTCCCATCTCTAGTCCACCTTCATAATTTTAATATGGTATTGTAACTTTAGTATCAATCCTACGGAAATACATTGAACAAAGATATGCCACTCATTGTTAATATATGGCTCTGCAATCGAACCTTTTAGACGAGTTTTATTCCCCACAGATCGCTTAAGTTTTTCCAAAAACTGTTCAATAGAATACATCCATCTATACTAAACCGGGCCAACGACTAAAGCCTTAAGAGGTAGGTGCACATCTAAATGAACAATTACATCAAAGAATGAAGGCGTGTACAAACTCTCCAATTTACACAATATCACTGCAATGTCAGCTTCCATTTTTAACAATGCATCAACTTTCAACGTTATACTACAAATGTCTCTATAAAATTCACATAATTCTATGAGAGCTGTATAAACATCTCGAGTAAGCTTTCCACACACACCAACCAGCAACAGATGCTGCATAAATACATGATAGTCGTGACTTTTAAGACTAGTTATCTTTCAATCATGTGTTCGAACATATCTTGACATGTTTGAAGCATAACCATTGGGTAATTTGATTCTCATGAACTAATCACATAATTTCTTTCTCTTATCATTTGAAAATGTATACCATCCGATGGGTATATAGGCTGACGATCCATTATTTTGCAAATGTAATTCCGGTCTTATCCCCAACTCTTTTAAATCTTTACAAGAGTTAGTTATATCTTTTGTCTTCCCTTCTACTGACATCGTAGTGCCCAATATATTCTCACATATATTTTTCTCAATGTGCATAACATCTAGATTGTGGCTCAGTGTCAAGGTAGATCAGTATGACAACTTAAAAAAAATATATTTTTTTGTCCAATTCAACTCTGCTGCTTGTCATTTTCTCTTTCGAACTATTGTTTCTTTCTCAAATCTATTTTCTAAAATATCCCCAATTACGCAACAATATCATTGCCAGACAACTCTAGCGGTAATGACCTACACTCAACCCTTCCATCAAACATCGCTCTATTTGAATGACATCTATGGTCATGTGGTAAACATTGATAGTGTCCCATAAAGCATAATTTCCTATCATTCATCAACCACTGAGATAATGTATCTTTATTGCAAACAGGACAAGCCATTTTACCTTTTGTGCTCCACCCAGACAAGTTTTCATATGTTGAAAAATCATTTATTATCCACATCACTACAACATGCATCTTGAACTCACGCGACGAGGCCGCACCATATGTACTGACACTATGATCCCACAGGTCTTTCAACTCTACAATTAGTGGTTGCAGATACACATCTAATTCGTTTTCTAGTGACCTTGGCGCTGGTATGAATAAAGTCATCATAAAATACAGATCTTTCATACACTTCCAAGGTGGCAAGTTATAGGGCATTAATATGACAAGTCAAGTACTTCGAGAAGTGTTCATGTTGCCAAATGGACACTTTTTGGGATTATATTACGTTTATCGAATGTCCATCTTGACTCTTGACACACTGAACATGAGTCAAATTCTGCATATTGCTACTAGAAGAGAACACAATCATTTTTACAAGCATGGATCATATTATAATCTAATCTTAACCCTTGCTTCAATGGCTTCGCTTCATAAAAATTACGGGGTACTACGTTATCCCGAGGAAGAGCTTCTTTAAATAATTCTAGCAACATGTCGATGGCCTTGACAAAAATACAACAAATAGACTTAATATGGAGCAACCTCACCATGAAAGACAACTTGCTATGACGAGTGCACCCTTTGTACAACTCTCGTTGTGCACTCTTCCGCAGTCTTCCAAAGTTTCCATTTCTCTCAAATGATTGTTCAGATGTTTCTTCTCCATCCCTCATCTCAAATATTCCTGCACCCATATCGCCTAATATCTCAGTCATATCCTCTCCATTATCATCACTATCATCAGTAGCATCCACATTAATGAACTCCATGTCGATGTCGTTACCCTCCTCCATTTGATTGGATTGACTGCTAAATCTAACTCCTTTGGAAAATGGTTTGCCATGTAAGACCCAAGGTGAGTATTTAGGATTGATTCCATTTACAAATAAATAATCCTTCACTACCACCAAATTATAAGAACTAAGATTTTTGCATTTCTTGCACGGACATCTTATAAATCCTCCACTGTCAACACTCATGCGAGTAAACTCTATAAAAAGCTTCACCCCTTGTACATACTCCTTATAGTCTCGCTCAAGTCTATCTCCCAACAGCATCCAACTTTTATCCATTATATTTTCATTACTCGTCAGATGTCTATAAAAAAAAACTCAATTCATGGGATAAACACTATCAGGAGTATATTCATACTTGTTTACCATTTATTTTATAAGATAGTTGATCATATCCCATTCGAGAGACTATCATCTATGTTGCATATATACTCAGTCCAAAACTCTAATGTTAGTAAAAATTTCGACAGCATTTCCCTTCAATTCTCTAAGTATGCTAGTCACAATAAGTCGTCAACCCTATTTATGGGCCATGAAACTTATAGACCACATACCCGAAGAATTTAAAGAAACGCTGAACCAAAATTTTAATTGACTAACACAAGAGTTTAAACTAAATATATCTATCATTGAGATGAAAGAATCCCAAACTGTCTACTTTAGATAATTGAAGAGTTGTGCCCAAACATTTTTTAAGAGAATATTTGGCCACAACTCTCGAACGGGTTTAAGGTTCAACTATATATAAAAATAACCTTGAAATCCAAAACTGTCCAACTCCTACAATTATTAAATTTTAAATCAAATCACAAATACATTGCAAAATTACATTACAAATCACCAATATTATTATTATTTTATAAGTATTAATAATTCTTATGTTATTATTATTATTATTATATCAAAGAGTAGGAAATCACTTGTCTAATAGTGATGCCTTCCCAAATTTATTAATAAAACCCATGCTTATGGTGGAGGAAAACAGTGGAAAAAAAAACAGAGACCTTAAGAAAAAACTACAAAGAAACCAAGCCCGGAAAAGACTCTAAACAAGCCTATAAACGAAATGAAGAGCATATCAATCCAAAAAACAAAATCAAGATTAACAACATCTTAACGAAGGCAACCCAAATACATCCAGCCGTAACAAGCCTATAAAGACCTGAGGCAATGTAGAATTATTTGTGCAGACCAAAGTGACACCATTAGCACCATCTTTGGCCAACCAATCCGCCACTTTGTTTACTTCACATAGAACATGCTGAAAATGACAATTTATAGATAGAGCCAGGCCAGCAATCTCTTCCCAATAATCCTTCAGGTACCAAACCCCACACCGCCCTCTAAGCCACCAAGAAATAATGACCATCGAATCAACCTCAACAATCACATTGGACAAACCCAGCCCATTAAGAAGTGCAAGAAGTTCCACTTTGTTATTTGAACCAAACCCAATTGGAGAGGTGAACGCTTTCACAAGTCCTCCAGTATCATTGCGAATAACACCACCAATACCACTAGAACCTGGATTACCAAGACTACTACCATCCGTATTCAACTTAATGATGGAGTTTGAGCCACATGACTACTTTGCACCACCTCTCTTTCGAAGGAGTGGGTTTGATTCGTAAGGTCTCGAGGATCATGCCATCACAAGGAGACAAATTGTAAGAATTATCAGTCGCTTGACCAAAAGCAAACCAAGTCCTTAAAAGTTCGAGCCTACTACACTAAATATTTATACCTAACAATGGCATTCTCGGTCGTACCATCTTCCTGCCATAGCGTATCCCTTAAACCTACTCCCAGTTCCAGACAAAACAAAACAAAATCAAATATAATTATAGCAAAATAAATTAAAATACAAAAATAGCATGAAACAAGATAGTATAAAACCAACAAAATATAACAACAAACAATAAATTAAAACAATTAAAATATCATACTTCAAACAAAATAATTTTAAATCACAACTTTAAAATTTTCTGGTACAGCACCTACGAGACATGTGGCTTTACCCAGAGCCGAACTGCTCTGATACCACCTGTGACAACCCGACTTCCACGTACAAAACAACACGGGAATCGTGACATTAGGATGATAACAATACTGGTCACGCATCCCAACGATAAGTGCTCAAGTGTGTGCAACGTGCAACGTGCAACAAGAGTACCAAAAAGTCTCAGCGGATAATATAAATAAGCCAACTAAGTACCATAATTATTTAATACAAATATCCAAAAGAAAAGCGTTTAAAATCAATACCACTGTCCCATAAAACTAATACAAAGCTGAAAATACAAATACATGTCATACTAGATCACTTCTCCGGTGGAACCAAATCCTCAAGCTCAGCATTTGCATCATCAAAATCAAAATCTATGGTACCACAGGTAAGTTATAATCCAAACCACTCCGAGATAAAAACACATTAATACAACCAACCATGCATGCATATGATGCAATATGCATGAAATCCAAAAAATCATTTTTTTCGAAAATGCATTTTTCCAACACTCGCCAAAATCCCATTTTGGCCCAAAACATTTCCATCAAAACATTTTCCACCATTTTCCCTGAAAATGGACCAAACCAAAATCCATCATTTTCCCAGAAAATGACTCACACAAATCCTTTATCCAACACACCATTTTCCTAGAAAATAGCCATTTATCCATTTTATCCGTATGCACCATGATCTCCCATAGGGATCATCCATACACCCTTGCTTCATAATGAGCGATGCCCAGTTTCGCACCCAGTGCGTTCGTGGCCAAGCATCCTCTAGCCCCGCCAACAAAGGGGCCAGGGAGTCGGAACGAGAGCTTTACCATCCCGTCCGATCCCGTTGTCGCTCGGCCACAACCCAGGGACGTCACTCAGTATATTCCGCTCCCGAGTGACCAGAGGAGCTCCACCGAGATATTACCCCATCTAGACTTGGGGTCGTGATACACACGCACTCAAAATCCTTTCCACATGAAAATACAGTTTTCAAATATCCACATGAACATGAATGCAATTACTCGAAAATCTAATTTTCATTTACAAACATGAACATGCGTACACATGCAATGTACCAGACCAACATCAATATCCAACAACCAACCAATCCCAATATAAACCAATCACACAAACAACTCCATCCTCCAATCCATTCGACCCCCTAACTCCTCAGACTCAGTTCGGCACAACCAACCAGAACACAGAAAATATGAGTTAGGGCAAAAATATATTTAAATCTTAAAAGATGTTTGAAAAAATACTTACAACGCTATATAGTAATTTTCGGAGGATGGCGGATGAGCTGGAAGCGACAAAAAAGCAACTGCACAGTACAAAATGCACTGTGGCCATGGGTTCGAAATAGGAGATTTTGAACGGGGTTAAAGGAAGACTTGAAATTGCTAGGGTGGGGCCTAGAGAGGTCGGTGAAGCTAGTGGTGGTGGTCTTTGCCCATGGGTGGCGGCGAGGGAGGCAGTTTAAGGCCAAAAGGGTCAAATCAGAGATGTAGATAATGGGGCTTCACCGGTGATGGATCGAAGCTGGGGTTGGGTCCATTAGGTAGCTGGGAGGTCGGGGAAGAAGTGGTGAATAAATGGTGGCCAATGGCGGTGCGACAGCGGTGGGCGAGCACATGAGGTGCCACGGCTTTGGTGAGAGTGGGGGTTAACGGCGGCATGAGAGGGGCTGAGGTTGGTGGTGTGAGGTCTGGGGCCGGTTGGGAAGGTTGTGGGCTGGGCGGTGTCGGCATGGTGGCGCGCGGTGGTGTAGGTAGGAGGAAGGAGAAAAACGCACGGGGAGAGGGACAGGGAAAGGGTTGCGCGCGTTGGAGAGAGTAGGGAAATAAGTAGAAAAGAAAAAGAATGAGAAAAGAAAAAAGGAAGGAAAAATGAGAAGAAAGGAAAAGAAATGAGATCCAATCCTCACAACTTTGGGTCACAAAAATGATCCAACGAAAGTGATTTTAAAACAATAAATAAAAGAAAATAATTCAAACGCTGTGAAAAACTTAAATAGACCAACAATAATTTTAAAATTCATAAACAAACTTATTTAAATTAGAGATCAATTTAACTGCAAAACAGTAATTAATATTAAAAAACATAACAAATAATTTTCACATCTTAAAATCATAAAATAAACTAACGAGAAACTCAATAAATTTGAAAACAAGAGAACCAATATTTAAATTAACTAAAATAATCCTTCGGTAAAAATACACTAAAATACAGGGTATCACACAAGCTACCCATTTCATCTTATCTATCCCATTTGACTCACCCCAAAAGAAAGAGGTCATCAGTTGATGGATCTTGTTTATAACAGCTTGAGGGACTTGTAAAACAGCAAATAGGTGAAAGCCCATACTTGAAAGAACGTGACATAGCAAAACCAGTTTCCCTCAAGAAGATAGTAGCCGCATTTTCCAACCACTGAGTTTTTGCCTCACTTTATTTACCATGTCATCAAGATGTAATTGCTTAAGACGACCAAGGATAATGGGCACTACAAGATATTTGAACGGAAAGTGCCTCTCCATGAAACCAGTGCTACGGAGAAGACACCTCTTACAAGAAGGGGAGAGTTAACTCGAGCAATATAAAGCAGACTTTTGTTTATTAATTGCTTGTCCGGACCAACGTTCATACTAACCTAGAATACTTACAAACACTGGAACTGATTTTTGGCTCCCATTAGAAAAAATAACCACATCATCAGCATACATTAAATGAGAAATAATAGGCGTACCTGAGGCCTAATGAAAATGTCCAAATCTATTCTCAGCCACACTACTGTGAATCATCTGGGAAAGAATCTTCTGCTAGATAATAAACAAATAAGGAGAAAGGGGATCACCTTGTCGCAGGCCACGGCCTCTCGGGAAGAATCCTTTTATAGTCCCATTCATCATAACCGAATACCAGGGGCTAGAAATACAAAAGAAAATCATATCACAAAATTGAGGCGAGAAACCAAAACTCAACATGACCTTTATCAAAAAATTCCAATCCACACGATCATATGCTTTTGCCATATTTACTTTTAACATAATATTGCCGCCATAATTCCTTTTATTAATAGAATGAACCATTTCCTGAATGAGGCTTATGTTCTCAAAGATACTTCTACCTGGGATAAAGACTCCTTGCTCCAATGAAACTAGTCGAGGCAAGAGATTAGTTAATCTATTCACAATTATCTTGGAGCAAAGTTTATAAAAAACTGAGCAAAGACTGATGGGACAGAACTTGACAAAACGTATTGGAGAGTCCACCTTTGGAATTAGCACCAAATAAGAAGCTGTAAAAAACTTAGGAATAGATTTAGGGGTCGTTTGCATTCATAACTCTCATAAACTCATCTCAACTCATCTCATCTTCATCATTACATCTTTTATAAATTTTCACAAAAAATAATAATATATTTTTTTTCAAATCCCAAAACAAACTTTCCCAAATTCTCACATAAAATATAGTAAACAATTTAACTTTTTCAAATCCCAAAACTACTTTTTCAAATTCCCACACAAAATATAATAAATAATTTAACTTTTTCAAATCTCAAAATAATAATAATATTAAAAAATATTATTCTAAAAATATTATATTTTACAATTAACAAACTATCTCAACTCTTCTCTCAATCCAAACCATCTCTTATATGCAAAGAATTCTAGCACTGTCTTCCACAAATTATTTTTAACAACCTCCCAGCAATTCTTATAAAAACCAGAACCAAAGCCAACAGGGCCAAGAGCACTGCTAACCGGAATTGAGGACAAAGCAGTAGATACTTCATCCAAAGAGGGCACACTAACAAGGGAGGCATTCTCCTCCACAGAAATAACCAGATCTATAAGACCATCAAAGATAGGTTGCTCAACTGGTAGCTCACCTTGGAGAAAGGAAGAAAAATAATCAACTGCAACTTGGTGGATGCTCTCTAAGGACTCTAACAGTATATCATTCGACCGCATATTGAATACCCACTTACTCCTTTTCATGGCGAGGGAAGCATGAAAAAATTTGGAATTCCAGTCACCATCCACCACCCACTTTAGCTTTGCCATTTGATTCAGTCGGATTTCTTCCCAATGCTGCCAAGTTGCCAATTCCGCATTAGCCACCTGCAACTCTCTATCTAGATTTTCATCCCAATTTAATTGAGATTGAAGTTCAAGTTCTTCAACCTAATTTTCAAGAGAAGTAATCCGGCCCAACGTATGATCGAAGACCCTTTTATCTACTCCCACAAGGCAACCTTAGTCAGTTTTAGCTTCATAACCAAATTTTGAATGGTTGAACCATCCTCTCGAGATAACCAGGCATGCAGAACACAGTCCAAAAAATTATGGGATTCCACCCACATTTGTTGAAATCGAAAAGGGACAGGACCATAAGAGAAAGTGTCTTACTTGAACTCTATAAACATAAGAGCATGATTTGAAGTAGATAGCATTAGGAAATAAGAGCAAATAGCATTAGGAAATACCGAAAGAAAAGAGGCATCCATCAGAACATGATCCAGTCGTGCCCAAGAATGAGTAAGGCCATATTGACCATTACACCAAGAAAAAGCACTCCCCTTCGATGCCATTTCAATCAAACCCCCCTGTTGAATCCAGTTGTTAAAATCTTCTATAGTTGAAAGAGGTTGAGGCCTACCTCTTCGTCACTCTGAATCATTCCTGATAATATTAAAATCACCAACAAAAATACCTGGATCTGAGCCCAGATTTTGGATACTAAGATCATCCCACAAAATCCGCCATTCAGCCACGGTACATTTTGCATAGATGACCGTGAGCAAAACTTTTCAGCACCTTCACCTACTTTGTGAGAAACATATTGCCTGCCCATACGAGCCAAACTCACTTCCAGAGTACTATCCGAAAAGATCCAAATTTTGCCCCCCTCAACTTCATTTGAAATAAAGTTATCAAATTTCAAAACTCGTCCCAATCTCCTAGCAACATCAAGATTTTGAAAAGGTTCCAACAGAGCAACAATTTTCGGTCTCAACTTACCAAGCAATTTTTTTAATCTAGTCCCAACTCTCCTAATGTTCCGTACAAAAATGGGATCAATCATTGAAAGGGATTAGAGAAACGAGCAAGAACCTGAGAAGAACTTCTCATTTTAACAAAAAAAAAATTCTTATATTTTCTTTTACCTTCCTTGATCTCAGATTCTGTTAAGTAGTCTTTATCTTGAGGGAAAACTTTATGATGTAAATCTAGTTCCGGTTCAGAAACAGTGTCATCCACAAACGGTTGCTCCTCCTCTAGATTAACACCCCGTATTTTAGTGTATTTTTATTGAAGGATTATTTTAATTAATTTAAAAATTGGTTCTCCTGTTTTAAAATTATGGGAGTTTTAGAATATTATTTTTTAATATTTTAATTTGTAAAAATGATTTATTTTATGTGTTTTCTTGATATTAATTCTTGTTTTAGGTTTAAAGTGATTTTTAATTTAAATTGGTTTGTTTTAGGGTTTTAAAATTTTTATTGTTTTATTTAAGTCTTTTACTGCGTTTGAATTATTTTATTTAGCTTGCAGTTTTAAAATCTTTTTCGTTGGATCATTTTCGAGACCCCAAGATGAAAAATCTGGATCTCTTCTTTTTCCCTTCTCTTTTCATTTCCTCTTTTCCTTTTATTTTCTTTTTCTTTTCTTTCTTTCTTTCTCTCTATTTTCCCGTTCGATCTCTCTCCCGCTCGACTTTCTCTCTCTTGCTCGACTTTCTCTCTCTCTCTCTCTCTCCCCGTGCTTTCAGTCTCTTCCTCCCAGCCGCTGCCAACCGCCGCCGTGACCCTCACTGCCCAGCCCAGTCAACTCCCCGGCCGCCGGCGACCATCCCTTTCAAATCTCAGGCCGGCTAGCGCTACCGTTAGCCTCCATTTCCTGCTCGAAGCCACTGCGTTTCTTGCGTCGCTGCACCACGGTCAGGCCACCTCCTGCCACCACCTCTTCACCACTTCATCCGTGACCTTCTAGCAACCTATTGGACCCAACCCGACCTCGATCCGTCACCGGTGAAGCCCAGCCAACCTTATCTCCGATTTGAACTTTTTGGCCTTAAAACCGCTCCTTTCCGCCGCCACCCACGGCCAAAGGCCGCCACCACCATTAGCTTCACTGACCTTCCAAGGCCCTACCCTATCAATTTCAAGTCTTGGTTTAACCTCTTTCAAAAGTAGGCTTTTGAGACCCACGGCCAGTGTATTTTTACACTGTTTGGTTGCTGTTTTGTAGGTTCTAGCGCATCCGTGATCTGTCAAAAATTATTATATAGCACTATAAGTATTTTCCCAAACAATTTTGAGATTTAAATAAATTTTCCACTAACTCACTTCACTGTGTTTTGGTTGGTTATTCTGGACTGAGTCCGAGAAGTACGGGGTTGGATGGATTGAGGACTGAGTATTTCTGTGATTGGTTATATTATGATTTGGTTGGTTGTTGGATATTGTTGTTGTCAGTTTAGTACATTGCATATGCATGCATGTTCATGTTTGTAAATTGAAAACTAGGTTTTCGTGTAATTGCATTCATGATCATGTGAATATTTTGAAAAATGGATTTTCATGTGGAATGGATTTTTGAGTGCGTGTGTATCATGACCCCAAGCCGAGATGGGGCATTATCTCGGTGGAGCTCCTCTTGTCACTTGGGAGCGAAATATACTGAGTGACGTTCCCTGGGTCGTCGCTGGCCGACAATGGGATTGGATGAGTTACGTGCCGACTTCTTGGCCCTTCTGCTGGCGGGGGCTAGAGGATGCCTAGCCACGAACGCACTGGGTGCTGAACTGGGTATCGCTCGTTGTGTAGTCAAGACGTGCAGATGGTCCCTAGGGGAGACCATGGTGCATATGGATTAATGGATAAATAGAAAATGGCTATCTTCTGGGAAAATAGTGTGGCGCCCCCAACTTCCATGTACGGACACACACGGAAATCGAGACACCCGGGATGATGACAACACGGTCACGCACCCCATCGACATGTGCTGAGTGTG
>QEOT01123435.1:0-60732 GCA_003123785.1 Pterocarya stenoptera | reverse complement strand
TTTGCCATTTATAGAGTTTGCATATAACAGGACCATGCATACTACTACTTCATATTCTCCTTTTGAAATTGTTTATAGTTTTAATCCACTTACTCCTTTAGATTTGATGCCTTTACCTGTTGATGGCAGGAGTAGCTTGGATGGGCAAAAGAAGGCAGAGTTGGTGAAGTCACTTCATGAGAGGGTAAGGCTTCAAATTATCCAAAAGAATGAAAAGGTTGCTTCCCAAGCCAATAAAGGGTGACGGCATGTGATCTTCGAACCGGGAGATTGGGTTTGGGTTCACATGCATAAAGAGAGATTTCCAGCCCATCGAAGGACTAAGTTGCATCCTCGAGGAGATGGACCTNTGTATACACCTTTACCCGTTCCTAGTGAGCCATGGGTAAACATATCTATGGACTTTGTTTTGGGGCTGCCTAGGACAAAAAGGGGTAGAGACTCTATTTTTGTGGTTGTGGATAGATTTAGTAAGATGACACATTTCATTCCATGCCATAAAATAGATGATGCCACAAATATAGCTGACTTGTTTTTCAGGGAGATAGTGTGGCTCCATGGTGTACCTAAAAGTATTGTTTCTGATAGGAATGTTAAATTTCTTAGCTACTTTTGGAAGGTGTTGTGGGAGAAATTGGGTACTAAGCTCTTATTTTCCACTACATGTCATCCGCAGACTGATGGTCAGACTGAAGTAGTTAATAGGACTTTAACTCAGCTTTTACGCACAGTTGTTCATAAGAATTTAAAAACTTAGGAGGATTGTTTGCCATTTATAGAGTTTGCATATAACAGGACCATGCATACTACTACTTCATATTCTCCTTTTGAAATTGTTTATAGTTTTAATCCACTTACTCCTTTAGATTTAATGCCTTTACCTGTTGATGGCAGGAGTAGCTTGGATGGGCAAAAGAAGGCAGAGTTGGTGAAGTCACTTCATGAGAGGGTAAGGCTTCAAATTATCCAAAAGAATGAAAGGGTTGCTTCCCAAGCCAATAAAGGGTGACGGCATGTGATCTTCGAACCGGGAGATTGGGTTTGGGTTCACATGCATAAAGAGAGATTTCCAGCCCATCGAAGGACTAAGTTGCATCCTCGAGGAGATGGACATTTTCAAATTCTTGAGAAAATTAATGACAATGCATATAAAGTGGACCTTCCAGGTGAGTATAATGTTTCTGTTACTTTCAATGTTTCTGATCTTTCTCCTTTTGATGTAGGTGAAAATTCGAGGTCGAATCCTTTTGAGGAGAGGGGGAATGATGGGAACCAAGGTGGGCCTAGTCTTAAAGATCCTTTGCAAGTTCCAGATGGGCCAATTACAAGATCAAGAGCCAAGAAGATCAAGGAAGCAATGCAAGGATTGGTGCAATCCACTTGGGATGAAGCTGGCAAGAGCCCAACACTCAAGATGGGTTTGAAAGAAGTAGAACCAGTATTGATCCATTTGATTCAAGCTGTGGAAGACATGACTTAGAGATAGGACTTATTGTTATTAGAGGTTTTCAATTTATTAAAGTATTTATTTTATTAGTTTAGAATAGGTGGGCTTGAGGAAGCTTGGCCCACGTATGTCTTATTTCTTATGAACTAGGGTTTTGGGAAGGTCTTGTATTGTGGCCAAGGGTATATTTGGAAAGTTACATTTTAGAAACTAGGGTTTCAAAACTCAAGTTACTGTAGCAGCCGTGGTACTATAGAGAT
The DNA here is from genome assembly GCA_003123785.1 of Pterocarya stenoptera. Taxonomy (NCBI): domain Eukaryota; kingdom Viridiplantae; phylum Streptophyta; class Magnoliopsida; order Fagales; family Juglandaceae; genus Pterocarya; species Pterocarya stenoptera. The sequence goes on along the minus strand of QEOT01123435.1, from coordinate 59,025 downwards.
GCACTGTTCATTAGGGGTATTTTTGGGACAAAGGCTTTATTTTGGCTAGGGTTCAATTAGGTTTTGGTTTAAATACTCTTTGTAGCCTCATTTAAAAGGATAGATAATATTAAATTTATTTGTGAGTTGAGTTTACTCATTTTGTTCTTAATTGAACTTTTGAACTTATCAAAGGCAAATCACAACCTTTGTGGCGTTCCTCCTTGTAATCTGGGTTCTTGAGACGGGTTCTTCAACGGGTCTAGATTTTGATATAATCTAGGTTCTTGAAACGAGTTCTCATCGGGTCTAGATTCTCCATCTATTTGACTTGAGTTTGGCTTTCTTGGGTGTGTTTTCAAATTAATTGTGGGTTCAAGAAATTCTCTTCCTGCGGGTTCATATAAGTATGTGTTAAGTCTCATGTTATATGCATTTGGAAAAAAGTATTTCCAAAAAGTGTTTTCAATGAATAGAGTTTTAGAGTTTTATCACGACCCCAAGTGCTAGAACGGGTATTGTCTTAGTGGAACTCCTCTGTCCACTCTGAGTGCATAAGAATGGAGTTGTAACCCTTGGGTCGATGAAGAATAGTCGACGAGTCTCGAATGGATTCTTTTTAAAGAATGCCAAAGTGAGGAAGCACTTAACGCTAATGGGTGCATAAGGCATGTAACCCAACAAAGTAAGGTCGAGTTACTATGATTCTTTATTTATGACGTATTCATCATGNGCATGCATAGAGTTGGTTGTTTAAATATATTTATTGTCTTTGAGTTTTCTGGGTTTTACTTACCTGCGGTTCCATTTTTGTGGAACTGTAGATTTCGATGCAGGTTTTGATGAGGCAGAGCCCGAGGATGCGGCTCCGCCTGAGGAGTAGGGACATGGCTATTTTTGTGTTGAAGATCATTTCTGTTTTTGTTTATTGTATTTTATTTGACTTGAAGCTGTTTTGTAAACAAAATTGTATTATGTTGACATGTGGATTTTCAGTGCTCTGATATTGTATTAAACTCTGGTACTTAGTTATTTGACTTTACCGTTCCGCTGCGTATTTTATTGTACACGTGTTGCATTGCACACACTCAGCACATGTCGATGGGGTGCGTGACCGTGTTGTCATCATCCCGGGTGTCTCGATTTCCGTGTGCGTCCGTACATGGAAGTTGGGGGCGTCACACCATCGACTAGGAAATCTGCGAAATACTTGAATTTATAGCAGAACTCAAACGGCGTAACAACCGAGACAAAGATAGGTCTCTAGAAAAGCGTGTGAAGCCCAAGTCCTAATGAAGAGAATGGGAACCTAGTTATTTTGTGTAAGAACTTATGGTTTAGATCTCAGTTTTTGAGAAGCAATATTTTGAGGAAGTCTCGTGTTTTGGGAGAGTAAACTTTACTCTATGATGTTTTGGGATACTATATCTTATGTTACGGTTTTATGGTTATGGACAATGTGGGAAATGTTTCTTAGTACAGTACCATACTGCTAGTGTACTTAGGTGCATAACTTTGAATTTCTTAGTACGTTGCTTAGAATATCCAACTTTTATTATTTTTCCGCTGCTACGATATTGTATACTGCTAGTGTACTTAGGTGCATAGCATATTACTTGTAACAGCCCGCTAGAAATTCAAAGGTGGAATTTCTATTGGCTTTAGGAATATCGTGGAAACTCTATAAGTTTTCACTAATCGACCAATCTCATAGGTCTTAGTTTGTCAACATAGTTAGTGTTATCACTCACTATGGTGCCAAAAGTAAGATTCTAATTATTTGAGTTGTTATAAGTTTCAGAATGCGTTATATTCTGCACCATTAGATTCAGTTGATTATTTAGGATTTTATGACGCAATAAGTCCATTTTCATATTTTCGGACGAAACAGCTATTTGAAACTATAAAATTATTTTTAGGAGCACTTCGAGGTTGAATTTCGGTAAAATTTTCACTGTAGGTAAATATGAATATTTAGGAATTTTTAGTGCTAAGTTTATGATTCACTTTTTCGGAGTGAATGGTAACCTCAATAAGCGCACCAATTGTAGTGTTTCAAAAATCATAGTGCGGAATGTCCAAATTAGATTCAAGAAGTTTTATTTGGACATTTGGCAATATCTTAGTCACACTTAGTAAATAGTATTAGACACTTGGCACCATGAGGAACGTTTGATGAATTTGAAGGAATCAAGGTATGAGATCATGCCACCTAAGCAAAAACTTTATTTCATCCGACGAATCAAATTGTACCAAACCAAAGAGGATTTCCATCCTAATGAAATATTATATGGTTGGAGTCCAACGGCGAACCCCAAAAGTATAGTTGAAATCGAAATCTTAAATAGTTTTATCACAACCATAAAGTTGATCTCCAAAACCTATATGAATCAATTTCTAGCATTGTATTTAATCGTTTGATTAAAATACTTCCACATGCTATTAATCCTTCAAATTTGTATTCGAACATCATTATCCAACCTTGCTAACCTTGGAAAATTGATTAGTGCAAGTGATATTGGATTTGGGCTTGATAGCAACCCAAACTCTCTTAAAACCCTAAAAGTTAGGCCCATTCGATTTAAGCCCATTAAAGCCCACGAATTTGACCACATTAGCATTGCTTCTTGGCTAAGTTTTGCACCACCACTTGACTAGCTAGATCTTTTCAAAAGAAGGGGCTAGAAGGTTCTTGAAGTACAAAGCTAAAGGGCCACCTCACTCTTGCACTTTTACACTCCACCTTGAGAAAAGATCTTGGGCTGATTTTTGTTTATTCTAGTGGGAAGAAAAGGCCAACACTCAAGTTTTCTTTCAGTCCTATCACTTTCCACTTTTCCTTGATAGAACACAAAAGACACTTTCGGACAGTTTTTCTTATCTCTTTTGCACGCCTGATTCGAAACTTTTGTAGATGTGTTCCCGCAAAGTTTCCTTCATGAAAGTTGTTCTATTTTTAGTCTAGTTTACGTGGATACCTTATGTGTTCCATTTGGAGATAATTGGATTGGTAAAAAGTTGTTTAAACCCCAGAAAGTTCATTCTGGGCGACAAACTGGAGAGTGTGTTATATTTTGGTATTTTTGACCAAGCTAATGAATAGATCTTGGTTCGAAATTTTTATGAAGTACTGTTAACACGTGTATATGATTATGGGTTAAGTATTTGTTGCATGATTAAAAGGTTTGGTGAAATATTTTCTTAGATCTAGAAACTTAGAAACTAGAAGAGGAAAAACAGTTTCTATTTTGAGAAAGTTTAAATCTTTTATGGTTTAATCTTATTCCAATGGTTTTGATATTTTTATTTGAGGATCCTAAGCCTCTTATATACATGTTAGAATTTTTTTTTGAAGATATTTTAGGTTAGTTTCAAAGATATGAAATTTGATGCCAGGCAATATCGGTTAGGCCAAAGTGATGATGTTCTTGGCTAAATTTATGTTTTGGTTGATGTTTAACCATGTGATCTTGATTTTAAAGCATAGATTTGTTTTAGGAAACCTTTTTTAAGCCACCTGATATTTTGGGTTGAAGATCACATCTTTTTAAGTCTTGGATCCAGAGGTTGATCAAAATAAGTTAAAAAAAAAATTTTGTTTTGAACTTAGAAGAAAAACCAAAGAGGCATGACTTACTTGAAATTTGTTTTGAATTTTGTTTAATCATGAGTTTTGAAATTTGAAAGAATTACAACAAAAATCAAGGGAAATCGCCTATGTAAGTTTCGGCCCTATAGAGTTTTAATGGTTGTGTTTAGTTTTAAATTTTTCTGAATTGATATTTAGATTTAGGAAAACATTTATATGAGGTATGTAAATTTTGATGATTTTGGAATTAAGATGCAAAATCCATAAGTTAGGGGTAAAATTATCATTTACCCTCTACAAAAAATGGTAATTTTACTCTAAGTTGATATTTTTTCATATTTCTAATTGTTAGTGATTAAGTTATAACTGTTAGAAATCACTACTTTCAGCTTCTCATAATTGCACTTGAGTTTTATCTAGAAACCCGAAGACAGGGGTAAGTTAGCTTTTAACTTATTATCAGTTTAATGTGTATAAGTGAAAAGTAAGGGAACTACAATTTTTTTATGTATATTATCATATGTGCCATGTCAAGTCATTACACATTCATTTGTTACATAAGATATTCTGTCACGTATTGCTATACATTGCAAGTTTGTCATGTTAAGTTAAGTATGCATTTGTTACATGTATGTCATAACATGTGATATTCACTATTGCAAGTATGCCATGTTAAGTATGTTGTCTGCTATATGTTATCCCTTGTTACGAAATGTTTATATCTCAAGTAAGTCATATCTTTTGAGTTAAGTTCAAGTTCAGTTATGCAGATAGTCCTGATGTAATCATTCTAATTGTCAGATTATTACTAGGTAATCCTGATGAAATCATTTTGATTGCTAGGGTGATTTAAAATACTCATGATGTAATCATTCTAACTCTCAGAGTATTACTAGGTACTCCTGGTGGAATCATTTTGATTGCTAGGGTATGTGATTTAAAATACTCATGATAGAGTCACTCTGATTGTCTCAGTATCTCTGACAGAATATGTTGGGCGGAATCATTATGATTGTTCACTATTCCTGACGAAACGACTGGCGAAATTGTTTTGATTGTTAAAATTCAAATCCAAGTTCATGTTAAGTAAAGAAGTCAGTTCAAGTTCATGTAAAGTTAAGTTTCAGTTCAAGTTCAAGTTTATGTCAAGTTAAGTTTCTGAATTCAAGTCCAAGTTCATATTTAGTAAAGAAGTTGGTTGAAGTGCATGTTAAGTCAAGTTTCAGATCAAGTTTTTGTCAAGTCAAGTCTCAGTTTAAGTCCAGTTCAGTTTAAGCAAGTAAAGTTTAGTTCACGCTTTAGTGTAAGTTATGCCAGTTATGTTATGTTGTATGTCAAGTTATGCTATGATTACTTATGATTTTGATTATACATTCATGCTTTAACTGCCATGCATGCATCATTAACCTGTGTGAAGGTTTTTTGTTAACTTGCTGAGATTTGTAATCAAATCTCACTATGGTAGTCCCAACTACCATTCCCTCCGAATGGTAGATTTTGTTATAGGATCTAAAGGAGAACCAAGAATCGACCAACTGGAAACGGTGGACTAAGCGACGGTGCGATGTAGAGGATAGTATAGTAGTTAACTCAGATTACTACTTGTATTTGTGGAGTTCAATCTCCAACACTCTTTTGATCGTAGCTATTTTGGATTAGTGTTGTGATCATTGTTGTTTAGTATGTTATTATGTATGAAATATGTTTTAAGTATTTGGGATATTTCAGTTTGGTGCATAGTATTGCTAAAGAAAAAAAAATTATCCACTGCGAATATTGCGTAATACTAGATGCATGTTAAGAACATTGTATCTTATATGTCATGAACGAGGGCAGATAACCTTGTGTTGCATGTCTCGTCGCTTCAAATGTCTATCCGATCCCAAACGAAATTTGAGGGCGTCACATTACCTGTCAAGTATGAGGGGTGTGTAGCCTTGTGCTACATATTTCGGTGTCTCAATCACGTTCCAATCCCAAGCGGGGGCTGGGGGCGCCACAAAAGGTTGAGTGTGAGATATATTTGGAAGCTACACCTTTCATTTCTCCTTCAATAAAACCGAAAGTGGAAAAGCTAAACTCTTCTCAGCTGACGTCGCCCAAGCTTGAATTCAAACCGTTTCCGTCAAATTTAAGGTATGCTTTCTTAGGCCAGGACTCTACTTTTCCAGTTATTATTACCAAATCTTTGAGTGATGTAGAGGAAGAGAAGTTGCTGAGAGTCTTGGGGGAACACAAAATAGCCTTGAGTTGGACCATCTCGGACATAAAAGGAATTAGTCCTTCAATTTGCATCCCCAAGATTTTAATAGAGGATAATTTTAAACCGATCGTCCAATTCCAAAGGAGATTGAACACATCAATGCAAGAAGTGGTGCATAAAGAGGTATTGAAGCTTTTAGATTCCGGGATCATTTATCCAATCTCAGGTAATGCATGGTTAAGTCCAGTGCAAGTTGTCCCAAAGAAAGGAGGGATAACCGTGATCAAGAATGACAACAATGAACTCATACCGACTAAGATGGTCATGGGATGGCTAGTATGCATAGACTATCAAATACTGAATGATGCAACTCGAAAATACCATTTTCCCTTACTATTTATTGATCAAAAGCTAGAAAGACTTGTCGACGATGCCTACTACTATTTTCTAGATAGATATTCTAGTTACAATCATATAGCTATTGCACTCGAGGATCAAGAGAAGACCACTTTCACTTGTCCTTACAGCAATTTTGCATATAGATGCATGCCTTTTGGTCTTTGCAATTTTTGGAAGTCTTCATGGATGACTTCCCGATTTTTGGTCACTCTTTTGATAACTACTTATCTAATTTATCTTTAGTTTTGTAGAGATGCAAGGAGCCAAATCTTGTTTTAAATTGGAAAAAATGCCACTTCATGGTCAAGGAGAGAATAGTGCTCGGCCACTGCATTTCGTTCAAAGGAATTGAGGTTGACCGAGCAAAGATAGAAGTTATTGACAAACTCCCACTACCGACCAATGTGAAGGGTGTGAGAGCTTCTTGGGTCACACTGGGTTCTATCGTCGGCACTCTATTGATTAAAGATACTCAGTTTGAATTTTCTTATAAATGCTTGCATGCTTTTGAAATATTGAAAAAGAAATTAACTTCAGCACCTATCATTGCATCATCGGATTGGGATTTACCTTTTGAATTAACGTGTGATGCTAGCGATTATGCTATAGGGACTGTTTTGGGGTAGAGAAAAGATAAATTTTTCACGTTATTTATTATGCAAGTCAGACCTTACTAGAGTTCGCACTGATTGAGGTTTTCCAGTTTTGCCCTTTTTCCCTTTACATGAGAACTAGGGTTGCCACTTTGCTGTTTGCCTGATCATCCACGGCTGGCTGCATGGTAGCCACAGATGGTGGCACCGGGCGGCCTTCTTTTGCCGACCTGGTGGCTGCTGTCCCCTAGCCCATCCCTGAGTTGTTGCTACCACCTAAAGCCCCGAAAGTGCTAGATGGAGAAGACTACTTTCAGTTTTCATGTGAGGAGATTTCCATGTCTGCAGAACCGTTTCATTTTTCTGTGATTCTCAAGTTTTTGAAGCAGCGTCCAGCTTTGGATGCAATCCATGCTTTCATACATAATCTTTGGGGCCTCTCAGCTTCTCTGGTTGTTTCTTCTATGCATAGGCAGAGGCATGTTTTTGTTTGTATGACTACCGAGGCCGATTTCACGAAGGCTCTGTTGAGAGATGTGTGTGAGATAAATGGTAGTTTCTATCAGGCTTTCCGTTGGACTCCGGATTTCACAGAGGATGATGAACCATCTAGGGTACTGGTTTGGATATCACTTCCAGGACTCCCTCCAAACTTTTATAGTGAAGGTTTTTTGAAGATTCTCATGGCCCCTATCAGCACATTTATTCGTCGGGGATAATCCGACGTGGTGCACCACGAGAACAGATGGGGCTAGGTTGTCTATTGAGGTGGATGCTGCCAAAGACCCTTTCTCCCCATTTCTAGATTGGAGCACCGGGTTTGCCATCAAGTAGAAAACAAGAGGTGGTTTATGATACACTTGCTGCATATTGCTGCAAATGCCGAATGCAAGGACACAACTCACAAACGTGTCGAGCTGATTTTTGGTCACTCTTTTGATAACTGCTTATCTAATTTATCTTTAGTTTTGTAGAGATGCAAGGAGACAAATTTTGTTTTAAATTGGAAAAAATGCCACTCCATGGTCAAGGAGGGAATAATGCTCGGCCACTGCATTTCGTTCAAAAGAATTGAGGTTGATCGAGCAAAGATAGAAGTTATTGACAAACTCCCACTACCGACCAATGTGAAGGGCATGAGAGCTTCTTGGGTCACACTGGGTTCTATCGTCGGCACTCTATTGATTAAAGATACTCGGTGTGAATTTTCTTATAAATGCTTGCATGCTTTTGAAATATTGAAAAAGAAATTAACTTCAGCACCTATCATTGCATCACCGGATTGGGATTTACCTTTTGAATTAACGTGTGATACTAGCGATTATGCTATAGGGACTGTTTTGGGGTAGAGAAAAGATAAATTTTTCATGTTATTTATTATGCAAGTCAGACCTTAATAGAGTTCGCACTGATTGAGGTTTTCCAGTTTTGCCCTTTTTCTCTCTACATGAGAATTAGGGTTGCCGCTTTGCTGTTTGCCTGATCATCCACGGCTAGCTGCATGGCAGCCACAGATGGTTGCGCCGGGCGGCCTTCTTTTGCCGACCTGGTGGCTGTTGTCCCACAGCCCATCCCTGAGTTGTTGCTGCCACCTAGAGCCCCGAAAGTGGTAGATGGAGAAATCTACTTTCAGTTTTCACGTGAGGAGATTTCCATGTCTGCAGAACTGTTTTGTTTTTCTGTGATTCTCTAGTTTTTGAAGCAGCGTCTAGCTTTGGTGCAATCCATGCTTTCATACATAATCGTTGGGGCCTCTCAGCTTCTCCGGTTGTTTCTTCTATGCGTAGGTAGAGGCATGTTTTTGTTTGTATGACTACCAAGGCCGATTTCACGAAGGCTCTGTTGAGAGATGTGTGTGAGATAAATGGTAGTTTCTATCAGGCTTTCCATTGGACTCCAGATTTCACAGAGGATGATGAACCATCTAGGGTACCGGTTTGGATATTGCTTCTTGGACTCCCTCCAAACTTTTATAGTGAAGGTTTTTTGAAGATTCTCATGGCCCCTATCAACACATTTATTCGTCGGGGATAATCCGACGTGGTGCGCCACGAGAACAGATGGGGCGAGGTTGTCTGTTGAGGTGGATGCAGCCAAAGATCCTTTATCCCCATTTCTGGATTGGAGCACCGGGTTTGAAATCAAGTAGAAAACAAGAGGTGGTTTATGATACATTTCCTGCATATTGCTGCAAATGCCGAATGCAAGGACACAACTCACAGACATGTCGAGCTGATAAAAAGGAGAAGTTGGGGTAAGATCGAGTAGGGAACAAAGGGTAGGGTATCAAGTACAGTTGTGGTGTCGAGTGGTGTTGTGATTCCGAATGCAGGTGGGGTATCAAGTACAGTTGTGGTTCCGAATGTAATTATGGAAAATGTTTTTACGGACATTGCTGGGGGTAATTCACAGAATGTTGTGGCTTCGGCACCTATGTTGTAGGTGAATGATATTGAAAAGGAGATAATAGTTCCTGAAATAGAGGTTGATACGGCGTGCGTTGTTGAACCACGTGTGATGTCAGCCACAGAAGATGAAACAGAGTTTCCTAAAACAGAGGTTGCCACAGTGAATAATACTAAAGGTACTACTATCGTTTCGGTCGTTAATGAGGTTGCTATGGTGGGTTTTCAATCTGTGGTTGGTTCTGAACCAGTCCAGGTGGCTTTTGAGAGGGAATCTACGCCTGTTGTTACCCAGGAAATTGAGTTGGCTGTTGATGATGAACCAGATGAACTGGAAGAGGAACCAGATGAGGAACACCCGATTGTGCAAGATTGTATTTCTGAACCAGAGCCAGAATTATGCCCAGAAGTTTTGCCACAAGATAAGGAGTACTTGACTGAATCTGAGGCCAATGAAGATAAAAGAAAATATAAGAAAAAGAAGTTTGTTAAAATAGGAAGTTCTTCTCGGGTTCTTGCTAAATTTCTCACTTAATGATTGAACCTATTTTAGTTTGGAACATTAGGGGTATTGGGACCTCTAAAGGTAGATTAAAAAAGTTGCTTGGTTAGTTGAGGCAAAAAATTGGCTCTTTTTGAGCCTTTTCAAAACCTTGATGTTGCTAGAAGCTTGGGACGTGCTTTGAAATTTAACAATTTCCTTTCTAACGAGGTTGAGGGGGAAAATTTTGGATATTTTGGGATAGTACCCTGGAAATGAGTTTGATTCGAATGGGAGGTCAATATGTCTCTCTCCAAGTAGGTGAAGGGGCTGAAATGTTTTTGCTTATTGTTATTTATGCCAAATGTACTATTTTGTGGGACACTTTAGTATTCAGAATATGGGTTCTAACCCGTGTATGTTTGTTGGTGATTTTAATATTATCCGGAATGATTCAGAGAGAAGAAGAGGTAGGCCTCGTCCCCTTATAGCTATGGAGGATTTTAATAACTGGATTCATCAGGGGGTTTTGCTTGATATGGCTTTGAAGGGGAGTGCCTTTTCTTGGTGCAATGGGCAATATGGCCTTGCTCGTTCTTGGGCACAGTTGGACCATGCCCTGGTGGATGCCTCTTTCCTTTCGTTGTTCTCTAATGCTATTTACTCTTATTTGTCTCGCTCTACGTCAGATCATGCTCCTATGTTTATAGAGTTTAAGCAAGACCCTTTCTCTTATGGTCCAGCCCCATTTAATTTCCAATAGATGTGGGTGGAACATCATAACTTTCTTGATTGTATTCGGTAGGCTTGGTCTTCTTGTGCAGGTGGTTCAGCCATTCAAACTCTAGTTATGAAGCTAAAACAGACTAAGGTTGCCTTGCGGGAATGGAATAAAAGGGTCTTTAGTCATACTTTGGGTCAGATTGCTGCTCTTGAAACTCAGGTTGTGGAGCTTGAGTCACAACTTCAAACAAATTGGGATGATAATCTTGATAGAGAGTTACAGGTGGATAATGCGGCATTGGCAACTTGGCGGCATCGTGAAGAAATTTGTTTGAATCAAATGGCAAAAAGCTTAAATGAGGGATGGATGGTGACCGGAATTCCAAATTTTTTCATGATTGTTTAGCCAATAAAAGGCGTAAGCGGGTTCTTAATATGCGGTCGAATGATTTGGGGTTTGAGTCTTCGGAGAGCATTCACCAAGGTGCAGTTGATTATTTTTCAGCTTTTCTTCAGGGTGAACCACCAGTCGAGCAACATATTTTTGAGGGTCTTATAGATCCAGTTATTTCTATGGAGGAGAATGCCTCTTTGCTTTGTGCACCCTCTTTAGAGGAAGTATTTGATGCTTTGTCTTCTATTTCGGTTAATAGTACTCCTAGTTCTGATGGTTTTGGCTCAGGTTTTTATAAGAGTTGCTGGGAGGTGATAAAAAAGGATTTGTGGAATGTAGTGCTGGAATTCTTTGCTTCTAAGTGTCTTCCCAAATTCTTTACAGCCTCTTACTTGGTTTTAATTCCAATGGTGGATTCTCCAACAGGTTTTGACAAGTTTCATCCTATCAGCCTTTGTTCGGTTTTTTATAAACTTTGTTCTAAGATAATTGTTAAGCGTTTATCTAGTCTCTTGCCTCGTCTGGTTTCTCTGGAGCAAGGAGCCTTTATTCCAGGCAGAAGTATTTTTGAGAATATAAGCCTTACTCAAGAAATGGTTCATTCTCTTAATAAAAGGAAACATGGGGGCAACATTATGCTAAAAGTAGATATGGCAAAAGCTTATGATCGGGTGGATTGGAGTTTTCTAATTAAGGTCATGTTGAGGTTTGGTTTCTCGCCTCAATTTTGTGAATTGATCTTCTTTTGCATTTCTAGTCCCTGGTACTCAGTTATGATGAATGGGACAATAAAAGGTTTTTTCTCGTGTGGTCGTGGTCTTCGACAAGGCGATCCTCTATCCCTATATTTGTTTATTATCCAGCAGGAGATACTTTCCCACCTGATTCATCAGAGTGTGAGGGTAGATACTTTTGATCATTTCCATAAAGCCAGAGGTACGCCTATTATTTCTCATCTTATGTATGCTGATGATGTGGTTATTTTTTCTAATGGGAGCCAAAGGTCGGTCTGGGTGCTTCTAAGTATCTTGAGTCAATATGAAAGATGGCTGGGATAGGTTATTAATAAACAAAAGTTTGCCTTGTATTGTTCAAATAGAATCTCCTCTACTCGTAAGCGGAGTCTTCTCCATAGTACTGGCTTCATGGAGGGTCAGTTTCCGTTCCAATATCTTGGAGTGCCCATTATCCTTGGTCGTCTTAAGCAAATACATCTTGAAGGCATGGTGAATAAAGTGAGGCAAAAAATCAGTGGTAGGAAAATGCCCCTTTTGTCTGCCGAAGGGAAATTGGTTTGTGTTATTTCTAGTATGGCCCTTCACCTTTTTGCTATTTTACAGGTCCCTCAAGCAGTAATCAATAAGCTTCACTAGCTTATGAGCTCCTTCTTTTGGGGGGAGTCTAATGGAAGAGATCAAAAGAAATGGGTGGCTTGGAAACATATTTGTAAGCCTGTGGCAGAAGGAGGTCTCGGTTTGAGGGATCTCCAGGACACTCAAACAGCCTTGCATATGAGGTTTTCTTGGAACCTTCTTCAAGGTAACTCTCTCTGGGCAACTTTTTTTAAGGCAAACTATGTGGGATCAAAACCTTGGTTTCTTATTGATGTTGATAAAGGCTAGAGATTTTGGAAAATGGTTGCTCATTGTATTCCTTTGATGTTGAATAATTCCAAATGGCGTGTTAGAGAAGGTGATATTTTTTTCTGGTATGATAAATGGAGGGAGAATGGCCCCTTGGTTAATGACTTGCCTATTATGGGTTAGCCTTTGTTAAAAATTAAAGATTGTTGGTTATCTGACAGTTGGGACATGAATTTGCTAGAGAACCTGGTGGGTTTGGAAAATGTTGATGATATTCTAGTTTCTTTATCTAGGCATAATTCGGGAAAGGATGTTCTTGTCTGGACCCAAACAGATACAAGTATGTTTTCCACTAAATCTACATGGCAGTGTATTAGAGTCCGAGGTTTTTCTCTTGACTGGCATTCTTGGATTTGGCATAAGAGTCTTCCCTTAAAAATGTCTATCCAAATTTTTTTTTTTAATTTATAATAATAGATCACTTTTCATTCATTCAAAGAGGACATAAAAATTGACTTAAAAAATAAGCCAGTTACAAACATTGATAGTATCCCAGTACACTTTCGTGACTGACATAGTCTAGTCCAGATGGCAAATCTCTAAAGACTTAAGCCTGAGAGATAGCCCATCTATGTCTAAGACAGAGGTCACAGTAACCCAAACTCTATATCCGACTAATCGGAATATGGAGAGCCAACCCCAAACATCACCGCCTAAGCGGAGGGGGGAGAAAGTCCTTCAGACTAAGGTCTGAAGGCATTACATTTTTGGAATATTGTTTTCTTGAAAAGTTAATACAGCACATAAGATAAAAATACATTGAGATAACACTATAAAAAGGGAAAAATAGTGCACAAAAAGGTTGTGGGAGGGAGAAACGACGGTCAAGCTAGGGAGATCCAGAGGCTCTGGAACAGGATCAGCCACGCGTGGCCGCTGCAGAGGACTCCTTGGCGGTGCATGCAAACCATGCGGAGACAACCTCCGAAATATCCGACCCGCGCGTGAGGGCAACGCGCCATTCCAGTTGATATCGCCTTCGGGGGTTTTGCTGATCGGCGGCTGGGCAACCTCCAGGTGGGGTGCGTGCTGCCTGTTTGGAGCCGACGAGTCCTGAATGCCGAATCTCTCTTTATTTGTCCTTAAAAAGAAAAAAAAAAGAGAAAAAAAAAACACACGAAAACAAACACTGGACAAGAGAAAACAAGTAGACGGAGGGAGGGAGTGAGGATGATCGGTAATCTTTTTGGAATTCCTCTTGGTAGGAATTGGAACCACCATGTTTCTTCCTGGTTCCGGTGTGCTAAGTCCAATTCACAGGTGGGTGTTTTGGTTGGCCTTTTGCCTGTCATAGTTACTTGGAGACTTTGGAGGAGGAGATGCCTTACTCGTATGGAGGGTATTTTGGAGTTGCATGAAGCTATTGTCAAATCTATTTGTGTATGGATTGGTTCTATTGGTCAGGTGGCTGATAATTCTTACAGTTTGTCTCGTTTTGATGGCATGATTCTAGAGACTTTATGGATAAAAATGGTCCCTTTAAAAAATAGGCGGTGCACTCTTGTCAAATGGCATAAACCACCTTCGAGATAGTTTAAATTGAATATAGATGCTATCTTCTCCCATTGGTGTTGGTTCTAATAATAAAGCCGAACTTCTCACGCTTCTAAATGGCATACGTTTGTGCAAGACACTTAACCTTTTTAATGTGATTGTTGAGGTAGATTCAATGGTGGTTATGTCTTGTTGGCATAGAGGGAGGTGCGGGGTTTGTATCTAGGGGATTATTGGGACGAATTTGTTGATTTGGTCCAGTCTATTAATTGTCATTTTTAGCATGTTTTTCAAGAAGGGAATAAGGTGGCGGATTGGTTGGCTAAGGAGGGTGCCAATGGTGCTACTTTGGTCTACAATAATAATTCTATTTTACCTCGAGTCTTGCGCGGTTTGCTCAGGTTGGATTCATCTGGGCTCCCTTCCTTGAGAAGTCGTTAAGTTTCTTGTCTTTGATATTTCATGTATTTTTTCCTTTTCATTTTTGCATAGGCTTGTCTAGGGGACTTTTGGGGCTTGGTTTTTGTGAGGTTGTTTTGTTACTACGGTTTTCCTCCGCCATAAGTGAGGGTTTTATTAATAAATTCGGGAGGGCGTCACTATTGGACAAGTGATTACTCGCTCTTCTTTTTAAAAAAAAAATTGTCTAACCTTAACAGAAGCTCAACTTAATTATGCAACTACTGAAAAAGAATTGTTAGCAGTTGTGTTTGCCTTTGATAAATTTTGTTCTTATTTGATAGGGTAGAAGGTGGTCGTCTACACCGATTACTCAGCTCTTAAATACTTGTTGTCAAAGAGGGATGCCGAACCAGGACTGTTAAGATGGATTCAACTACTACAAGAGTTCGATTTGGAAATAAGAGATAAGAAAGGTGCCAAGAATGTAGTGGCCAACCACTTATCTTGCCTTGAGCTTAAAGAGGCGACTAGCGAGGAGAATTTTCCAATTAATGAGACCTTCCTGAAAGGGCAATTAATGGCTATACAAGTTGTTTCATTGTATGATGACATGGTAAATTATTTGGTGACATATCAACAAAAGAAGAAGTTCTTCTCCGACTTGAAATATTATTTTTGGGAGGAACCTTCTCTATACCAGCACTGCGCAGACCAGATAATCAGGAAATGTGCGCCCGAGGAGGAGATGGCCAGCATACTCAAACATTGCCACCTATTGAAAGCGGGCGGCCACTTTGGTGGAGCAAAAACAACAGCGAAAGTTTTACAATACGGCTTTTATTGGCCGACTATTTTTAAAGACTCTTTTAATTTTTTTTAATTTATGTGATCATTGTCAAAGAGTTGGCAACATTTCTAGGAAACATGAAATGCCTTTAAACAATATTTTAGTGATTGAATTATTTGATGTTTGGGGTATAGATTTCATAGGTCATTTTCCATCCTAATATTCTAACAAATTTATTTTGGTTGTTGTCGATTATGTCTCCAAATGGGTGGAAGCAGTTGCCTTGCTAACCAATGATGCAAGGGTCGTAGTAAATTTCTTGCAGAAGAACATTTTTTCCTGATTTGGCATGCTGAGGGCCATAATCTGTGATAGTGCGAAGCATTTATGCAATCGTCAATTTGAAGCACTACTGACTAAAGATGGCGTTACCCATCATGTGGCGACACCATACCATCCCCAAACGAGTGGCCAGGTCGAGGTGTCTAATCGGTAGCTAAAGTGCATACGGGAGAAGACCGTGAGTGTCTCTAGGATAGACTAGGCACGAAGGTTATATGATGTGCTATCGGCCTATCAGACAGCATTCAAAACACCGATTGGGATGTCACCTTATCGGCTCGTTTATGGAAAAGCCTACCATCTACCTGTGGAGCCAAAACATAGCTTTTAGGATTCAAGATTTGCTTAATTTGTACGTGTTTGGATGATTTTGAAACCTATAAGGGCAAGTGGGTTTCGTGGTTGACTGTTGAATTCTTTGGTTACGCTACTTTCTTTATTTTATTTAATTTCAGAAGAGAGAGAGACAATAATTCTAATTGAAAATTGCTATAGATATAAATAAATTACACAAAAGTAAACCTACAAACTGGTGTAACTTTAAGGAATCTGTTAGATGTACTTTATAATAAAAATAAACTTATAATGTGACGTACCAAATCAAACTATATCAATTTGTAGGTTTACTGTAATTATTTTGTGACTAAAATATTTTTCATTCTTAATTTCCAAGGCCATGATCGAGACCATATGTATATAGGATATTTATTTTTTGATTTAATTAAAAAATACAAACAAACAACAAATAGAGGAAGATTCTTTTCGTGTAGGCTTCTTTTGACTGACTAATTCGCATTCAATGGTGTGCCTTTTGTCAACACCTCTAGAAACTAATTTGTTCTACTTTAATTTGTGGAAAGCTAAGGATTGTATATACACAGTTTAAGTACGATAAATATGATCATTGTAGTCTAAGTACGACATGATATTACCAGGAGTTTTATCACTCACTACAAGAAATTTGATTTTTAGGGACGAATTAAATTTTGTCCCTAAAAGTTATTTTTGGAGATAAAATTTACATTTCATCTCCAAAAATGCCTGAGCTACTAAATTCATTGGAACAAACAAATATCCATTCGAACAAGATATTTTGTCACTAACAAAATCGTCTCAAAAAAGACAAACCGTTCAAACGGAACAAAATATATTCGAACAACCAATTAATGTTTGTTCGAACAGTGTATAATCTGTTCGAATAATAAGACTGGCGGGAAATTAATTTATTTTTCCCGGGGAAAGTTAATAACAATTCACAATTAAATTTATTTGTTTGAATGGACATTGTTTCCATTAATTAATATAAAAATGTGTATATATTATATATTATGATTTGTGGTGAGTTAAAATATTTATAAATTCATAAATTAATTTTATGCAATTAATTTCAAAACCTTATAGTGATTTCTTTTATGTTAAATTTATATAAATATAACTTAAAAGATAGTATCATTTTTTATATTATCATGAACGACAAGTGAAATGAAAAAAAATAAACAAGGTAGCAAACACGAAAAATAAAAACCATACATTAATTACATCTCAAATATATAATGTTCAATACAACATAAAAAAGTAAAATAATAACTAAAACGACTATTTGCTAAGTAGATCAACATCGTCTTGTAACATTTTAATGCGTCCATCCAAATCCCTAAGCTTCTCCATAATGGACTCAACTAACTCAACAAACAGAGCTCGTACTTGATCTAAAGTAGCCCCAGGAGGCTGTCTCTCAACAGCAGCAGTAGTAGTAAAAGCTGGATCGGTGGGCGGGGTACTAGGCTGTTCTGGTGCAGTCTTTTGCAAGTGCCCTTTGCTCTTGCTAAATATGATCTTGTTAAGGGGCCCCATCTGTGGCGACCTCCGCTCAGTCGCAGACACTGTAACCTTCAATCAGAGTAGGAGGTTAGATATCAGTAGTGCAAATGGTAGACTACCTCCACTAGAATAGCATGACTCTAATCGAATGCGGTAGAAGAAATACAATGCTCAACCAGTCAACCTAATTCCCTTGAGAAGCAAAAACCAGACCCTCTTCCCAACTGGGGGAAGAGGGGGGAGGGGGAGCTTTAGCTCCCTCTTCCCTCTCCTCCCCTCCCTCTCTAACGTCTGCCCTGTGCCTCCGACGGCTTCATTTGGTTCTTTATGGCTTTATTTTTGGTTTCCTTCGACCGAATAAGGGGGCTATCGATCCGAGCTTCTTCGGTCACCAGGTTCCTACACACACCCCACCAGGAGCTTTCCCTGCCGCCGATCTGCTTAACCTTCTTATGTGGCCTCCTCCGGAGCGGCGCGTAGCCCGCACGTGCGGGTCAAAGATTTCGGAGCTCGTCAACGCGTGGGCCTCACGTGCCACCAAGGAACCCTCTGACGCTGTAACGTGCGGCAGTTCCCGAGCAGGCGTTTCTGGATCTTCATAGCTCGACCATCGATTTCCCTCCATCAGTTGTTTTTGTGCACTATTTTTCTGTTTTACAGTGTTTTCACAATGTAATTTTCTTTATGTCTTGTTTTATTTTCTAGATATTTAAAAACCCAAAATGTTGTCCCATTCAGACTAGATCCGGAATGGAATTTCTCCCCCCTCTGCGTAGGCGGAGTTGGCGAGGTGTTCCCCCTCCATATCCTGATTAGTCGGGTATGGAGTTTAGTTTAATGGGTTACTATTATCTCTGTCTTGGACAGAGGTGTGCTATCTCTTAAACTTAGGTCTATAGGGATATGCCGGACTAGACCATGCCAGTCACGGTTGTGTGCTGGGAAGCTGTTAATATTTGTAATTGGCTTGTTTAAGTTAATCTTGTATGTCCTTTTTAATGAATGGAATGAGATCTACTATTTTCAAAAAAAAAAAAAAATACAACATAAAAAAGTAAAATAATAACTAAAACGACTATTTGCTAAGTAGATCAACATCATCTTGTAACATTTTAATGCGTCCATCCAAATCCCTAAACTTCTCCATAATGGACTCAACTAACTCAACAAACAGAGCTCGTACTTGATCCAAAGTAGCCCTAGGAGGTTGTCTCTCAACGGCGGCAGTAGTAGTAAAAGCTGGATCAGTGGGCGGGGTACTAGGCTATTTTGGTGCAGTCTTTTGCAAGTGCCCTTTGCTCTTGCTAAATGTGATCTTGTTAAGGGGCCCCATCTGTGGCGACCTCCGCTCAGTCGCAGACACTGTAATCTTCAATCAGAGTAGGAGGTTAGATATCAGTAGTGCAAATGGTAGACTACCTCCACTAGAATAGCATGACTCTGATCGAATGCAGTAGAAGAAATACAATGCTCAACCAGTCAACCTAATTCCTTTGAGAAGCAAAAACCAGACCCTCTCTCTCTCTAGAAGCTCTCGTGTCCAATCACAACTGGGGGGAGGGGGAGCTTCAGCTCCCTCTTCCCTCTCCTCCCCTCCTTCTCTAACGTCGGCCTTGTGCCTCCGACGGCTTCATTTGGTTCTTTATGGTTTTATTTTTGGTTTCCTTCGACTGAATAAGGGGGTTATCGATCCGAGCTTCTCCGGTCACCAGGTTCCTACACACGCCCCACCAGGAGCTTTCCCTGCCGCCGATCTGCTTAACCTCCTTATGCGGCCTCCTCTGGAGTGGCGCGTAGCCCGCAAGCGCAGGTCAAAGATTTCGGAAGTCATCGGCGCGTGGGCCTCACACACCACCAAGGAACCCTCTGACATTGTAACATGCAGTAGTTCCCGAGTAGGCATCTCTGGATCTTCATAGCTCGACCATCTATTTTCCTCCATCAGTTGTTTTTGTGCACTGTTTTTTCGTTTTACAGTGTTTTCATAATGTAATTTTCTTTATGTCTTGTTTTATTTTCTAGATATTTAAAAAACCCAAAATGTTGTCCCATTCGGGCGAGGTCCGGAATGGAGTTTCTCCCCCCTCTGCATAGGCGAAGTTGGCGGGATGTTCCCCTTCCATATCCCAATTAGTCGGGTATGGAGTTTTGTTTAGTGGGTTACGATTATCTCTGTCTTGGACCGAGGTGTGCTATCTCTTAGACTTAGGTCTATAGGGATGTGCCAGACTAGACCATGCTAGTCATGGTTTTGTGCTGGGAAGCTGTTAATGTTTGTAATTGGCTTGTTTAAGTCAATTTTGTATGTCATTTTTAATGAATGGAATTAGATCTACTATTTAAAAAAAAAATACAACGTAAAAAAGTAAAATAATAACTAAAACGACTATTTTCTAAGTAGATCAACATCGTCTTGTAACATTTTAATGCGTCCATCCAAATCCCTAAGCTTCTCCATAATGGACTCAACTAACTCAACAAACAGAGCTCGTACTTGATCCAAAGTAGCCCCAGGAGGCTGTCTCTCAACAGTGGCAGTAGTAGTAAAAGCTGGATCGGTGGGCGGGGTACTAGGCTGTTCTGGTGCAGTCTTTTGCAAGTGCCCTTTGCTCTTGCTAAATGTGATCTTGTTAAGGGGCCCCATCTGTGGCGACCTCCTCTTAGTCGCCGACACTGTAACCTTCAATCAGAGTTAGATATCAGTAGTGCAAATGGTAGACTACCTCCACTAGAATAGTATAACTCTGATCGAATGCGGTAGAAGAAATACAATGCCAGATCAATGGGGTCCCCCCACGCTATACACAACAAAAATCTAGCTCGATTGATCCCGAAATCAATCTTGTGTTTTTTCGGATCGATGTTATAGCCAACAATCAAATTGAGCATTCTGAAAAATGCTATACAATCGGCTTGTCAGATCACCTTGCTCCCATCATATGGAGGAGCCGAAGAGTCTCGCACTAGATGACGCACCTGATCGTCTGTGTGACCATCATCAGGTAGATCCTCATCCTCACTACCATCCGAACTAGCATCTGGCTCTACATTCGGGGCTAGCGTGGAGGATTCAGCCGGTGTGCCGGAATTAGATGGTGCAGCCGCTGGTCCAGGTGTAGCCACTGCAGGATATGCTCCGGCCTCGAGCTGGATGTCAAGGAACTCAGCAATAATGCGGGGAGAGAAATTGATACTCACTCCTTGGACCAATAAGGTGTAGAAAAAGAACATCAACACTCTCATCTCCCATGGCACGGTAAAATTCACCGACTATCTCTAGATATGCAGTCCCCCGCTACTGACAGATCGGTGTCCATCCTCGTTAGGTGAAGATGGACTATATGCTCCTTCCGTTCCATGAAAGATCAGAGAAGTCAGAAAAAATGATCTCACGCTCGACGTGTATAGGCCTCATCTCCTGAGCATGAGCTGCTCCACTACTTTGGCCGGCCTGATCTCTTGCATGTTTTCTTCTGCTAGATGCCATTAGTATACTGTTTAACCACAAGGAAAGTAGGAATACAATTAACCATAATATTTAAATTATATTATTGAGGAATTAGACTATATTGAACTAAATTGGAATAATTGGTTTGAACGAAACATATTATGTTCGAATTAGTAAAATCTATTCGAATATAAGATTATGTTCATTCGAATTGGCAATTAATACTCATTCGAAAGAAATTATTTTATTCAAACAGAAACAAATCTGTTTGGCAACTTTGCATTCAAACGGAATAGAGTTAGTTCGAACGAGAACTAGCCAAACAACCATGGCTGAGTCGACTCAACCCGGAACGAAATATCTAAATCTAGACCAAAAGCTTTGTTTTAATCAGTAGAAATAATTAAGAAGTGAAGCCCAATCATTTCTACCAATTAAAAACTTATTATTTCTACAGAATACACCAAAATCCCCCCCTTCAAAACACAACCCATTCACGGAAAAAACTAAACAATAGAGGTAGAGAGTTCACCCATACCTCTTAGAAGTTCAAATGTGGGGTTGCTACAGTGGTTGAGTGGCAGTTTTTGCGGCGGAGATAAGGGGCAACTTAGAGGCTCTCGACGGCTGAGGGTTCGAATGAGAGTTTTGTTTCATTGTAATCGAACTGGGTATATATTGGCCGTGGCGTCTCGTTCGGTTATTATACTAATATATTTCTAATTATATTACCAATAGTAATATATAATAATACTAATATTACAAAGTACAAAAGTATAAAAATAAAACTAATAATAGTATTTAGGATTTTCTCATAATGTCTTTTATGCTTATGTAGGTGTTGTATATTGCTATTTTGTTTGGATTGCTTAAATTTGAGGTAATATTTCTAATTTTTAGATTTTTGAAAATTTATAGTTTTTAATTAATTATGTTAAGCTATTTTGGTATATTTGTATTTGTACAATCCCATTTAAAATGTATCCTATTCCAATATGCATCTTATGAGGTTGTGTTTATGAAAATTGTGTTTTGTGGACAATAAATTTTGTCTCTATTTCGTGTTTGGAATCTAGGCTTGTACCATTCGAACGCTATAATCTTTGTCCGAACAGAATCCTGTCCGAACAGAATCCTGTTTGAACAAATTAATAAGATGTTACTTACTAAATTTGACTTAGAATTATAAGATTTATAAAAAATTATACTTAAAATATAAAAAAAAAAAACCTTTATTAAGTCTAAATTTTGCACTTAAATTAAAATTAATGTTTAAAATATAATATAACATAAGGAGTATATAATTAAAAAACTATATAGTATAATTATAAATATTTTGCACTTAAATTAAAATGGAAACTTATAATATAATATAACATAGGAATTATTAAAACTTAAATTAATAGTTAATTTTTATAAAATATTTAATTAAAAAACTATATAATATTATAATTATAAAATATTTTGCACTTCAATTAAAATGGAAACTTATAATATAATATAACATACGAATCATTAACACTTAAATTAATAATTAATACTTATAAAATATTTATAATATTTGTGATTTGTAATGTAATTTTGCAATGTATTTGTGATTTGAAATGTGAATTGCTTTTAAATTTATAGTATAGTTGTAGGAGTTGGACAGTTTTGGATTTTAGGGTTTTTTTTATATGTACTTAAATCTTAGACTCGTTCGAGAGTTGTGGACGAATAATTGTGGCACCCCAGGCCCCGCTTGGGATTGGATGGTGACTGAAACGCCGAGACATGTAACACAAGGCTACATACGCCTCGTAGATGACATATAATATGCTATGCACCCACGTACACTAGTAGTATGCAATATTGTTGCAGCGGAAAAATAAATAAAGGTTGAAAATTCTAAGCAATTCAAACAAAAATTGCAAAATACATGGTACCAACTAATAAAAAACAATAACACCTTATCCATGACCATAACATTTTAACATAAGACAAAATATCCCAAAATATCAAGTATTAAAGTTTTGTCTCCCAAAACACACGGGACCTTCGAAAATATTCTTTCTCAAAAGTCGAGACTTAAAAACCATAAGTCCCTTTCCTCAAAATGACTAAGTTTCTTTTTCCTTCATCGTGATTCGGGTTTCACACGCTTTTCTAAAGCCTTATCTTGGTCCCGGTTGTTACATCTCCTAAACTCCACAATAGATTTCAAAATATCAGTGATCTCCTAGTTGATGGCCTCGAGTAACTCCCAAAGGGAGGGCTCAAGCCGGTTAGTGGCCATCTTGGGCACAATCCTCTCCAAAGGAGGAGGTGCCATTCTTTTCCTCTTCATCATAGGTGTTGTTCTCAATTCCTGTAACAACTTCTATCATTTCGGATTGGGGAATGGTAGTGTAAACCACCACAATGAGATTTTGAGAAATCTCAGCAAGTAATCACACAACATACATTAATTAAAGCAAGCATACGAGAGATACATCATGAAATGCGTGCATGAAACATGAACTTGACTTTAAACAAAAACTTAACATATGCATTTAACCATTTTGAAAAGACTTATACAGAGACTTTGACATTTTTCAGAAAACTTTTCTTAACTTTCCTTTTCGTGTGGATTCTTAATTAGAACTTTTCTTAACAAGATTTACATCAAGTGGTCCTTATCACATGAGCTCTTATTCTTATTTATGGAGTAGACACAACACGGCTCCCCTCCTTGCACGGCGTGTTCCCATTAGTCATCGTACCATTAACGGCCTGTAGGCGGGAATCACAGGTAGGACACTACCACCATCCCTGCTTACCACCATCCCTACAGCTTGACATACACATAGAATCATAATAACTCAACCTTACTTCGTCGAATTACGTGTCTTATGCACCTACTAGCATTAGGTGCTTCGTCGTTCTGGCATCCTTTGAAAAGAATCCATTTGAGACTTTTCGACTATTTTTCGTCGACCCAAGGGTTACCACTCAATTCTTAAGCACTCCAGAATGAACAGATGAGTTCTATTAGGACAATCCCCCATCCTAGCACTTGGGGTCATGATAAAACATTTAATTATTTTCTCTAAAAAGAGAAACTTTTCTTTGAAATCATTTTCCCAAATTCATGAGACATGCATCTTAAGACATACGTACTTATACTTAACATGTGACATATGGAATGTCATGCATAAAATAACCATGCAAAATATGTTCAATTCATAGCATGATTACATGGAACACATGAAACATCCAAACACATTCATGAAACCATGGGAATATGCTTTGGCCGAAACACATAAAAGCATAAATCATGAAATTCATCACCTAAACATTTTCCAATCTTCAAGCATATAACATAGGAATCAAAACTTACTAAAACAATGCATGAAACCATGACTTTTTGGCTAAGGTCCGAAACATAGAACACATGATATAGCCAAAACATGATGATACACATAGCCCATCAATCTTGAACATGTGAAAACCGAAACATATACAAGTATTTCATGGCATTTTCATCACAAATCTCAAACATATAATTCCTTCCATAGAATCATACAAGATCATATTAACGTATTCAAACAAATAATAAAAAAATAGCAGACAAAACAAACATGGCAATGAAAAGATCTATGCAATCATATACAAGTGTTAATCAAAGTAGGTTGAGTGTATACTTACAAAAAAAATCCACTTATAGCAATATTAGCAAGTTGTAAATCTGAGCATTCCATAATATTATAAAAGCAACTAAAAACCTCACTTCGTGTTCTAGAGTGTATTTGTAAATTTCTAGGGCAATACTTGTTTATTTCCTATTCGGCTTCTAAGGTTTTTGAGGTAAAAACTTCCTCATTTCACTCTTAGAGTAAAACAAACTCTAAAATAACCAAAGTTATAAGTAATGGCCGAAAAACATAGTGAATAAACTCTCCTCTATATTCAGCATCAAAGGTTTCTTAAGACCTTAAACCATATTCAAGAAATCTCAAGAAAAGTGGGTATTCTATCTCTCACATTGTCCAAATGAGATTTGGATCTCATTTTCAGATTGAACAAGTGATGTGTTGTGAAGCTTAGAAGGAAAAACGAATTCTTACCTTGACTAGACTTAGTGTGCCGAAATCTCCTCTTGAGATATGAAAATCTACTTGTTTGGTTGAGGAGAAAGTATAAGAAAGTGAGAGATTCTTCAAGAAAATATAAGGGACTTGTATTGAGAGGGCAAGAGCATGCAAATTTCAAATTTTGCAAAAGAAGAAGCCTTTGAGCGTGTGGTCTTTCTCCCCTTTTATAGAAAACTCTTCATTCCCTCATTGGTGATTGAAAACCAATGAATGTAGACAAGTGGCAAAGATTTCCTTCTTTTTCACTTTGGCCGAAAACACCTCTTGGAATTCCCTAGATGGATTGCATTGGGAAGGTGCACTTTTTGGGGCTTGGCGTGTAGGCTCTCTTCCCTTGGCCGAATTCCTCTTCTCTTCCCTTTATGCCTTTCCTTTCTTCAAATAATTGAGTGTTTCATCTAAGGGTAACATAGTAAAACATCATATGACTCTTCCTTTTCCCAAGCAATTAATCTTTTGCATGGATGACAAGTGGCAAAAGACACATGCCATGGCTTGGCTGTCCACCTCTTTCTTCCTTTCCCAAGATGAAGTTTCATCTTCCAATATTCCTTCTCTAGATGACCTTTCATGTTCTATTAGTCCAAAATAATCTAAGTGGCAAGTGGCAAAGGAACATAATGTTTGGGAGTGTGCTAGCCGAATTTTTAAGGGCATTCTTGTCCTTCAATCCAAATGTCTCTTCACACATTCTTCTAAAAACTCCATGCATGCTTGACACTTGGCATCATCTGACCAAATTTTGAAATCACATAAGCCTCCATTCAGTTTCTCATGCAAAACTCCTAGAAAAAGCCCCATTTCACTTCCCTAAGCTTCTTTTTCCAAGACAACTTCCTTGGAGCTCGAATTGGGCAGGACAAGGGTCTAGCCAAAAATCCTTTGGTCTCCTCTAGGTTCCTTTTGTACCTTGGTTCATCCAGAAGGCTTCTTGCTCA
This sequence comes from Pterocarya stenoptera, assembly GCA_003123785.1. Taxonomy (NCBI): domain Eukaryota; kingdom Viridiplantae; phylum Streptophyta; class Magnoliopsida; order Fagales; family Juglandaceae; genus Pterocarya; species Pterocarya stenoptera. The sequence continues at coordinate 33,272 of QEOT01123435.1, read as the reverse complement.
ATGACAAGTGGCAACTTTTCTAAGATAGGCGTGTAAGCCATCCTTTTGGCATTTTTCCTACACTTCTCTCTCTCCCTTAACCCATTACTAAGTCTAAATTCATAATGCATTACTCACATGCCATATGGTACTTGTGACTAAAAATTTGGGCCATGACATAAAGACAATGGGCCTAAGTTTCTAAATAAGGCCAAATCTCACTTAGCTTTCTAAGGTTAGTCCTCATTTGGGCTCGAATTACCATTCAAGAATCCTAAAGCTTTCTAAAATAACTAAAACTCCCAAAGAAGTCACTATTACTAAGCATGTAAATCTATGGGTCATGCTGATGCAAAGTTTGGGTCATCACAATAATTCTATTAAAGAATGTTTGGGTACAACTCTTGAATTATCCAAAGTGGACAGTTTGAGATTCTATCATCTATATGACAGATATATTTAGTTTAAACTCTTGTGTTAGTCAATTAAAATTTTGGTTCACTATTTCCTTATATTCTTTGGGTATGTGGTCCGTAAGTTTTTTGGCCCATGAATAGGGTCTACGACTTATTGTGACTAGCATACTTGGAGAATTGTAGGAAAATGCTGTCGAAATTTTTACTAACATTAGAGTTTTGGACTGAGTATATAAGCAATATAGATAATAGTCTCTCGAATGGGATAGGATCAACTACCTTATAAAATAAATGGTAAACAAGTATGAATATACTATTGAGAGTGTTTATCCCATGAATTGGGTTTTTTTTTATAGACATCCGACAAATAACAGATCATAACAATGGATAAAAGTTGGATGCTATTGGGAGATAGACTTGGGCGAGACTGTAAAGAGTATGCACAAGGGGTGAAGTTTTTTTCTAGAGTTTGCTCACACGAGTGTTGACAGTCAAGGATTTATAAGATGTTCGTGCAAAAAGTGCAAAAATCTTAGTTCTTTTAATTTGGTGGTAGTGGAGGATAATTTATTTGTAAATGGAATCGATCCTAAATACTCACATTGGGTCTTACATGGCGAACTATTTCTCAAAGGAGTTAGATTTAGCAGTCAGACCAATCAAATGGAGGAGGATAACAACGCCGACATGGAGTACATTAATGTGTATAATCCTAATGACACTGATAATAATGGAGAGGATATGGCTGAGATGTTAGGTGATCTAAGTGCATGAATATTTGGGATGAGGGATAGAGAAGAAACATTTCCACAATCATTTGAGGAAAATGAAAACTTTGGAAGATTGTGGGAGGATGCACAAAGAGAGTTGTACGAGGGGTGCACTCGTCATAGCAAGTTGTCTTTCACAGTGAGGTTGCTCCATACTAAGTCTACTTGTCGTATTTCTGCCAAAGCCATCGACATGTTGCTTGAATTATTTAAAGAGGCTCTTCCTCAAGGTAACGTAGTACCTTGTAATTTTTATGAAACGAGGGCTAGGATTTGATTATAACATCATCCACGTTTGTAAAAATGATTGTATTCTCTACTGGCAGCAATATGTAGAATTTGACTCATGCCCAGTGTGTCATGAGTCAAGATGGACATCCAATAAAAGTAATGTACCCCAAAAAGCTTTAAGACATTTTTCATTGATTCCTTGACTTCAAAGACTGTTTACATCCTAGTTGACTGCGAAAGATATGTCTTGGCATCATACAGAAAGAGTCCAAAATAAAAACTTCCTCTCTCATCCTGCAGATTCCTTACAATGGAAGAGATATGATGTCGAGTATCCATGATTTGCCGAAGAACCTCACAATGTATGTCTTAGTTTAGCAACGGATGGTTTTAATCCATTCAGCAACATGAGCACTTCTCATAGTATATGGCCTGTCATATTAATGCCCTATAACTTACCACATTGGAAATATATGAAGGATCCGTATTTTATGATGACTCTATTGATACCAGGGCTAAGGTCACTAGGGAACGAATTAGATGTATATTTGCAACCATTGATTGTAGAGTTGAAAGAGTTGTGGGATTAGGGTGTCAGTACATATAATGCGGCCTCATCGCGGGAGTTCAAGATGCATGCTGTAGTGATGTGGACAATAAATAATTTTCGCGCATATGGGAATTTGTCTGGGTGGAGTACAAAAGGTAAAATGGTTTGTCCTATTTACAATAAAGATACACAGTCTCAGCGGTTGAGTCATGGTAGGAAATTATGTTTTATGGGACATCATTATTATTTACCACATGATAATTGATGGCATTCAAATAGAGCCATGTTTGATGGAAGGGTTGAGCGCAAGTCATCACCGCCAGAGTTGTCTGTGAATGATATTATCGTGCAGTTAGGGGACGTTTTATAAAACAGATTTGGAAAAGATACAAGAGTTTGAAAGAGAAAACAATAAGCAGTGGAGTTGAATTGGACAAAAAAAAGTATTTTCTTTGAGTTGCCATACTGGTCTACGTTGACACTGATGTTATGCACATTAAAAAAATATATGTGAGAATATATTAGGTACTCTGATGTCAATAGAAGGAAAGACAAAAGATATACCTAACTCTCGTAAAGACTTGAAAGAGTTGGGGATAAGACCAGAGTTGCATATGTAATATAATGGGTCATCAACTTATATGGCCATTGGATGGTATACACTTTCAAATGATGAGAGAAATAAATTTTGTGATTGGTTCATGACAATCAAATTACTCGATCGCTATGCTTCAAACATGTCAAGATGTGTTTGAACACATGATTGGAAGATAACTGGTCTTAAAAGTCATGACTGTCATGTATTTCTGCAGCGTCTGTTACTGGTTGGTGTGCGTGTAAAGCTTACTCGAGATGTTCGTACAACTCTCACAGAATTAGGAGGATTTTTTAGAGACATTTGTAGTAGAATGTTGAAAGTTGATGCATTGTTAAAAATGAAAGCTGACATTGCAATAATATTATGCAAATTAGAGAGTTTGTACCCGCCTTTATTATTTGCTGTAATGGTTCATTTGGTTATGCACCTACCTCGTGAGGCTTTAGTCGCTGGCCCAGTTCAGTATAGATGGATATATCCTATTGAGCAGTTTTTGAAAAAACTTAAGCAATCTGTGAGGAATAAAGCTCGTCCAGAAGATTCGATTGTTGAGTCATATATTGACAATGAGTGGCATACCTTTTGGTCAATGTATTTTTGTGGGGTTGATACTAGATTTACAAGACCAAACCGAAATTATGAAGGTGGACGAGAGATGAGAGTCTCATCGACATTTATTGTGTTTTCCCAGACAGTACATCCCATAGGCGCATAAGGGGGCTACAACCTATATGGGCAAGAGTTTGAAAGAGCTCGATGGTATGTCTTGAATAACTGTGCAAAGATTGACCACTACTTGAGGTTAGTGATAATCCTTTAAATCAATATTATCTTTAAGTCTATGTATAATAATATAGTATAACTTGACACAAATTAACCATTCACATGAACATGCGCAATGAACATATACAACTACTTCACACGAATGGTTTAACTGACGTAGAAAAGACGCAAGAAAAGGAATTTGCCTCATGATTTGAATATACGGTATTATTGTAAAGCCCCATTTATAATACGAACTTCATACAACTAAACTCCACCTTTTTTCTATATAATAATATTTATTGATGTAGGTTGTATCAAAATATGGTGAAAATTTAGAAAAAATTTCACTAGAATTGTATGCTCTGGTATGTGATCCGTCCAGGCGGGCCATCTAGTATTCAGGATGTTTGGTGCGTGGGTATAGATTTCACACAACTGACAGAGAACGATATAGGAAAACTCAAAATTATGGGATCGTAGTCGAAGGAAGCCATGGGAATGATAACATTGACTTCTACGGAATTGTAGGAGATATCATAGTGTTAGAGAAAACAAAAAATCATAGTGTTAAAGTATGTGAGGGGGATATATGGTCTGGTTGTTTAAATGTAATTGGTGGGATATCTCAAATCCTAGGTTGGGAGTGCGTAACGATAATTATTCTGTGAGTGTCAATACATCTCGCACATGGTATGAGGTTGATCCCTTCGTTCTCGCTTGCCAAGCAAATCAAATTTTTTATTTAGATGATCCGGAGTACGAAAACCCATGGCAGGTAGTGGAGAAGTTTGCACCAAGAAATGTATATGATTACATTCCAAAGGCAAACAAACCTTCAGAAAAAGTTGATAGTTCAGCAAATGAAGAAGCATATCAAGAAAACGAAGTAGGCATCAATCTATTTGTTGATCTCAACCAATATGATATGGTCCTATTACGTAGAGAAGATACCCGAAGTAATTGAGGGTAAAATATCAGAAGAAGATAAATCAATTGAAGTGTCTAGTGAGGATGAGGGTGACTGGTCTAGCAAAACTGATAGTGAATGAATTTTAAGTATTATTCTTATAAATATCCGTAACGTTAGTTTGACTAATAATTTGTTACAATTTCAAATAGATATGCCTCCTAAACACAAAGCAACATGTGTGCCATCCCCATCCATTACTGACTCCCCATGTGGTTCACCTACCATGAATAGTGAGCCAAAACTACCAGACTCAGAACAAGGTATTTTATAAAATTAAATACCATATTTTATGCTCAATTTAAGTAATATATCTATAAAATAAAATAATTTAATTAAAATACATGCTTTAATTATTGTATATATACCTATCGTAAGCCAACGTCGGGGTGTCTACATAGAGAAAGTAAGAAAATTGGATAAAATTAAAGTTGATATTCCTGATGATCACACGGGTGGCTCCGAAGATTCGGCAGCGTGGCTTGCTTCTTATGTTGGTATGCTTACTCGTTCGTATGTACTGATTGCTACATCCTCTTGGTCTAAAGTTTTTCAAGATGTGAAAGGCCACATCAAAAATCGTTACTCGGTAATAAATACATCTCAAGCAACTAAGTATATAACATGTTACTTTCAAGTTACTTTGTATTTATAGTAATTGTTTATAATTATTGAAAGGACGAGTTTGAGTTTAATTTTGGCTAATAAGCGGATCGATTAAAAGTTGAGGAACTGATATCGAATGCATTCTGGAGGAACAAAGGTCGATGCCATACACACTATAAGAAGTTCAGTACTACAATAGAGGCGCACCAAAATCCATTCCAAGCAATGCCATCAAACAAATGGGAGAAGATTTGTGATATATTTGAAGATCCTGCTTATCAAGTAATTTTGCTGCTATCTTTTTTTAATAGTATATGATAGATCATATTTTTTTAGCAACGGCGTACTGTGACCAAAGCAAATAGATCAAATTTAACGATACATCATCATGCGGGTTCTCGAACTTTTCCTCATTTGTCTAATAAAATGGTAAGTTATTCTACTTTCCGTTAAATATTAACATATAATACACTTCTAATTTAAGTTCTAATATAGATTTTCTTTTTACATAAAGAAAAAAATCCTGCTGACTATGATCTGACTCAATTGTATGCTAAATCACATAAAAATCGTGATGGTGTTTGGACCAGTCCCGAAGTAGAGGCAAATTATGTAAATTTCAATTCTTTAATTCCATTGTGACTATATATTTTTGTTACTTATACTAACTAGTATGTTTTTTATTTTTATAGGACAAGATGATATCTCTTAAGGAAGCTGTTGTGGATCCATCTGATGCATCATTTGTCAACGATGCTCAGATCATTTCTCAAGTTCTTAGATCACGTTCTGAATATTTGAGGGGCTTAGGACGTTGCGTTAAGCCATCATCAACATCATCATCCTCTTCTCGAGACAGATCTAATGATGACAAGATTAAAGAATTGGTGGAAGCAACATTTAAGATAGAACGATTGAGGTCCAAGAAAAAGGAGTTGCTAACCTGATTAGATCAAGCAACAGATCTTGAGGCGAGATTAAAAGAGAACATGCAAAGGAGACTAGGGATGGAGTAACAAAAAGCTGTGCTTGAATAGTTGCAGTCAATTATGTTACAAAACTCTATACCACTACTACAATTGTAAAAATTAGTTTTTTCTTTCAATTATTATGTTCCAAAACATTTGAACAATTGATGTTTGAATCATAATTTTTGTAATACTAGTATGGTATTTTTAATTAATTAAATTCTGTTTTGTATGATTCATACCATTCGAATGGTAAATAAATAGTCCGAACGGTAAATTATCATTTATAAATCCATTCGAATAAAAACAGACCCATTCGAACAAAAAATAACCCATTCGAACAATAAACGAGAAATACAGTTCAAACGGACATAATTTATATTCAAACAAAATTTATTAGTTCGAACACTCCTTTCGTTCAAACAGTACCAAATATAGTTATTTGTTTGAATCACAAATTTATTCCATTCGAATGGACGGGTGGGTTCAAACTGACGAATATTCCATTCGAACATTTGTTGAGACAAAATTGGTTTGTCTCAAAAAAAAATTCACGTTCAAACAGTTTCGACTGGTTCTGTAAAATTTCGTCCCTAAAAGTGAATTTTTGAGACAAAAGTTGAATTTTGTCTCCAAAAACCTTTTGAAACGGTCTCTTAGAGACAAAATAGAGACAAAATTTTTTCATCTTCAATTCTTATTTGGGACGAAATTAGAATTTTTTGAGATAAAATTTTGTCTCAAAAAACCATATCTCTTGTAGTGACTGTTAATTTATTAGTGCCTTAAGCTGAGAGAAACAAGTATGTTCAAAACCATGTAAAAGGAAATTATTTCATCTCAATAAAAGCCAAACTGAAACACCAGGTTGATAGAATGAGTAACGGAGTACTGCTAAATATTAATTTGAGTATTAATGTTGCACATAATGATGTATCACATTTCAAGTGTCTTCTTCTCATTAATATGACACATATTTAAAGAGTGTCACGCTAAGTGTTATTGGAATGATAAAAATTACGATTAAGGGCTTGTTTCACTAGGCATTTTACGATCAATTTATCGCAACCAAAAGACCATTCACAAAAGGCCGTTTTTGTTGTAGTGAATTTGGAAATATATCTCATCTAAAAATTTTCAGCTTATCTCATCACATTTATTTTCCAAACATAATTCAAATACAAAATTTTTAAACTAATCATTACAACTTTTTCAAACTAATTATTATAATTTGTTCGAACTTAATTTCAAAAAAAAAAAAAGAAAAAAACAATTCAACTTTTTCAAATCTCCAAATAAAAATAATGTTATAAAACTATATTATAACAATATTTTAACTTTATAATATTTTTTATTCAACTTTTTCTTTCTCATTTTTCTAATACTTAAAAAATACTCAACTTAAATTATTTTACTACTATTCACAAAGTATTATCTTACTAATATTTATAAACTATACATCTCATCTCACTTTCCAAACAAGTCCTAAGAATATTATTTCTCAAATTTATTAAAACATTTAAGTCTTAAAATCATATGAGATTGAATTCGACTAATGTCGACTAATTACATCAGGTCTTTAAAAACACGAGCTTTAAATATTGAAGCCAGTCAAAGCTAGTCTGTTGATTCTTCAGAATTCAGTTGGGCGATCTTCGATCCCTAAAGCACACAGGTTTGAATTTCCTTTTGGAATTACTAGCGAACACGTGCATGCACACGTCATGTACATATGCTCATCTTGAAATTATGATCGTAGCATTGCGTTAATCCCTCTCAAGTCTAAAGGCAATTGTAAGTAGTTCATGTCATGATCAAGGCTTTGCAGCTGCCAGCTGGCATGCATACTTGCATACAGACATGTTGATCTTGATGACTTGATCTAATTATATGCATGGGAAAATGTAGTGGGTTGGCCTGGGATTAAGCAAGTCAAAATAAAATTGGGTTTGACTAGTTGCAGTGTTTCGCATCCTAGCTAGTACATGTAGTGTCATGTTAGTACTCTAGCTAGGTCGATCATAATCTTATTTTATTATTCTTTTATGTCACACACAAGGGTCAGAACCTCTCTTTAATAGGCAGCATATTCAAAACTCAATTTTATTTCACACACACATAACATATTTTATATATATATATATATATGTAAGACCACGCCCTATTGTTTCACTAAAATTCTTTGAACTAGATCTTTCCTTAAACCTCTCTGATCTCTAGCTCACCAAGCATACTCTCCAATGATTTCTTCAGCTTCTTCTTCTTCTCCTTCTTCTCTTTCTTCTTCTTCTTCTTCTAAATCCTCAAATCTTCGGCGCAATGTTTTCCTTGTTATTAATGGATCTTGCACTGCAACAAGACCTGGCGTAACAATAACGGTGGACAGCAGTACGAGGCCTCTGAAGGAAAAGCACAGGACCGGTTTTCAATACCACGGCCAGGTATTCAGCTTCTTCCCCAAAGGGACGCCTCTGCCGCCTTCCGGGCCCTCTAAGAGGCACAACTCGGTGGTGGACTCTACACAGAATTGAGAAGATTAAAACATATTCTTCTATTACATTTTATAATAATTTGTATAAACATTTATTGTAATATGTTACTTTCATTCTGTCCTTATTTGTAATTATACTCCTTTTTTACTTTACCCTTTGTAGTATAAATACCTTGTATTATTTTACAATATTAATTCATTCGAAATATACACAAATGTATTTTTTCCTTCTTGTGTTTTACATTCAATATGATTTTTTTTTTTTTTTTTAAGAAGAGACTAGGCCCCGTGTCCAATAAAGACCCATTCCTGAGTTTATTAAGAAAAACCCTCACTAATGACGGAGGAAAACCTTAGAACCAACCCAATCCCAACCAAACCCAACCAAAATGACCTATACATGCGCAAACATACAAAACACTTAAAGTAAAAAAAAAAAACAGATACAACCAGTGCAGATTATTCCAACAAACGACCACATAGAACAAACAAATCCTCAAACTGTAACCTTCTGAAAAGATGGCAGACCCATAGCGTCCAAACGTAGAATACCCCTCAGTTTCCTTGGAAGCCCTCCACTCAGCCCATAGCTCCATACAACTCCCTCTTTACCTATCCGTGCAAGATAGTCAGCCGCTTGATTTCCTTCTTAGAACTAATGAATCACCTTATAGTGTAATCCCTCTAATTCCTTGATAAGGTCATCCCAGTAATCCCATAAATACCATAAACTACAAGAACTCTTATTCAACCAATCAATTACTACCTTCAAATCACATTCTAATAATACATGTGTACAGGACATAGATTTACACAATCTAACGCCTTGCAACAGTGCACGTAACTCATCCTCATTGTTACATTCAATATGATATTAGTTTTATAGAAGTCTTCTTCCGCACGCCTCTTCATGATTTTTCCCCTTTCTTCTTCTTCTTCTAATGGCTCCGAAATCCTCCTCTCTCATGGAAGAAACATCTAGCCCTTTCTTTCTTCATCCAGGAGACAGTCCTGGTACTATTCTTGTTACACAATCTCTGAATGGTGATAACTATCACTCATGGTGTCGATCGATGCACATGGCGTTCTCTGCGAAGAACAAGTTAGGGTTCGTTGATGGATCCATTCTCAAACCTTCATATCCTGCCAATATTGCCCTTCCTTCTTGGCTGTGCTGTAATAATATGATAATCTCATGGATTCTTAACTCTGCTTCGTCTAAAATTTCTACTAGTATTCTCTACATTAATACGGCACATGAGATCTGGAACGATCTCAAAGAGCGATTATCTCAGAAGAATGGCCCCTGTATTTTTCAATTACAAAAGTAGATTTCGACTCTTTCTCAAGGCCAGTTGACTGTTAGTACCTATTTTACTAAGCTAAAAGGTCTTTGGGACAAATCAATCAATTATAGACCAATTCCGGTTTGTTCTTGTGGAGCTGTTCACACACTTAATTCCTATGTTCAACAAGAGCACATACTTCAGTTTCTTGTTGGTTTGGATGAATCTTATATCTCTGTTAGGGCTCAGATCCTCTTAATGGATCCTCTGCCTCCTCTTAACAAGGTTTTCAGCCATGTTTTACAAGAGGAACACCAACGTGCCATCTCTATATCTCATGCATCTTCACATGACAATCATGTTTTTACTGTTAAGTATATACTAATCGATCTGTGAAGCCTGCATTCAAGAAAGAACGTCTTGTGTGCAAGCATTGTGGCCTTGTTGGTCATGTTATTGAGAAGTGCTTCAAGTTTCATGGTTCTCCTCCTGGATACAAATTCAAGCCACAGCTGCAGTCCATGGTCAATCAAGTTGTCTTTGACAACACGTCTTTGGCTGCATCTCCTTTTTCATTAACTGAGTCTCAATATCAGCAGTTACTGGCTATGCTTTAGCCATCTGATCCTATTACCTCCTCTGTTTCAAATGCTGGTATAGACTATTCCTCTATTCCATCTATTTTTTCCTCCAATTGTATTTTACCTACTAATCTTGGTTTATCTTCTTGGACTCTTGATTTGGGAGCCACAGATTATATGGTTCCATCAACATCTTTTTTTTCTTCTTTCATACCAGTCATTAACACTACTGTCAAGCTTCCAAATGGTCAAAGTGTATCTATTTCACATATTGGCACTATTCACATTTCTAAGGATTTGATCCTTAGAGATGTTCTTTGCATTCTAGCGTTTTCATTCAAATTAATTTCTGTTAGCAAGTTAACCTTGACTCTGACTTGCTGTTTGTCTTTTTTTTTTTCTGATTTTGTTTCTATACATGACCTGAATCAATGGAAGTTGATTGGAGTGGGTAGGCACAAGGGAGGGCTTTACTTTCTACAACAATTAGGCTCTTCTACTAATGATTTACTTCAAACTCATTCTTTACCTGTAATAGCATCAAATTTAGCTAAACAATTGTTTGTTGGTTCCACATCCTCAAAACATGCCTTGTTTGAACTTTGGCATAATAGATTGTGTCATCCTTCTATTTCTAGGATGAAATTTTTACATAAATTTGTGCCTAATATGTTAGATACTGATTCTCCATGCCTTGTTTGTCCTTGGCCAAACAAAAGAAATTGCAATTTCCTCATAATTCTCTTATGTCTGCATTACCCTTTGATTTGGTTCATTGTGATGTATGGGGACCTTTTTCTACCCCCACTGTTGAAGGTCATAAATTTTTTCTAATAATTGTTGATGATTGTACACGGGACACATGGATTTATCTTTTAAAATGCAAGTCTAAAGTTTCTTCTCTTATTCCTCAATTTTTCAAACTTGTTAAAACACAATTCCATAAAAAAAATTAAGAAAATTCGTACTTATCATGGTACTGAATTTTCCTTAACATCTTTTCTTCAATCTAAAGGTGTTATCCATCATTTCAATTATGTTGAAACTCCTCAACAAAATTCTATTGTTGAGTGTAAACATTAACACCTTCTAAACACTGCACGGGCCTTAATTTTTTAGTCCAATTTACCTATTCATTTTAGGGGTGATGTAATTCTTACAGCTACTCATCTTATAAACATATTGCCTACACCCTTGTTGGGAAGTAATCACCTTGTGAACTACTTTTTCAATCACCTCCCACTTATGTTCATCTTAGAACCTTTGGATGTCTCTATTTTGGATCATCTCTACTTAGATCAAGATCTAAGTTTGATCCTAGAGTAGGGCAGTGTATACTTCTTGGTTATCCCTTTGGTATTAAGGGTAAACTGTTAGATCTTGCTACAAATGATACCTTTGTGTCAAGACATGTTGTTTTTCATGAACATGTTTTTCCTTTTAAATCTCCTTTTTCTTTTGTCTCACCTTCAACTTCAGTGCATTTTAATACTATTCCAAGTCAATCATCAACTTTTGAACATTATAATATGCCTTCAACTGTCTCTTCACTCCCTGTTGAGAATTGTTTTTCACCAAATGCAACTTCTCCCACTACAGATACTGAACCACAGTCCTCATCATCCACACAAATTCATTCAGTTTCAAATTCATTTATAGAATCTAAAACAGCCCATGAAACAGATTTTGAGACAACCTTTGTACTAGAATATGAAACAGTTTCTCTTCCAATTCGTAAATCATCTAGACATAGAGGAGTCCCTTGTTATTTGCAACATTACTATTGCAATTCTCTTACTACACACTCTACATCAAATTCCACAGGTTCTGTTCCTATACCAGCAGGTATTCCATATGATATTAATCATTTTCTTTCTTAGCATAGACTATCTCCTAAACATAAATCCTTTGCTTTAGCTATTACTAATGATATAGAACCTGAGTTTTATTATCAGGCAATCAAGCATTCTCATTGGAGAGATGCTATGGCTGCCGAGATTCTAGCCTTAGAAAATAAAATACATAGATTGATACATCTTTGCCTATTGGAAAAAACCCATTGGATGTAAATGGGTTTATAAAATCAAATATAGAGCCGATGGTTCTATTGAGCGTTATAAAGCTCGTTTGGTTGCTAAAGGGTATACCCAATGTGAAGGATTAGACTATTCTGAAACTTTTTCCCTTGTGGCAAAAATGATTACTGTTCGTACACTTCTTGCCATAGCTACTGTTCAAAATTGGTCTTTGGTTCAACTTGATGTGAATAACGCTTTCTTACATGGGGATTTACTTAAGGAAGTTTATATGACACTTCCTCCTGGTTTTCATACTAAGGGGGAGACTAAAGTGTGCAAATTAAACAAGTCCCTCTATGGTTTGAAGCAAATGTCTTCAATAGTTTTCCAAGTTTTCTAATACTCTTCTTGAACTTGGTTTTAATCAGTCTAAAGCTGACTATTCCTTGTTTACTCATTCCAATTGTGCTTCATTTATTGCACTTCTTGTGTATGTTGATGATATCTTAATTGCAAGTAACGATTCACTTGTTGTGGATGATTTGAAATTGTTGTTGGGCACTAAATTTACGTTGAAAGATTTGGGTCAACTTAAATACTTCCCTAGTTTGGAAGTTGCAAGATCTCCTCAAGGCATTTCCCTATGTCAACGTAAGTATGCGCTTGAGATATTACAAAATGCTGGATTTCTTGGTGCTAAACCAGTAGCTTTCCCAATGAAACAAAATTTGAAACTCAGTAAAGACAGTGGCACTTTATTAGCTGATCCTACTGTTTTTAGAAGGTTAATTGGTAGATTGTTATATCTTACCATTACACGGCCATATCTCACCTATCTATTCATTGGCTTGGTCAGTATATGGATAAGCCCCGTGAGCCTCACTTACAAGCTACTTATCATATTCTGCAATACATTAAGTCCACTCCAGGACATGGATTATTTTTTCCAGCTGACTCTTCTTTTCAGATCAAAGCTTTTACAGATTCAGATTGGGCTTCATGCCCTGATACTCGCAGATCTACTACAGGCTACTATCTCTTTCTAATTGGAGTATTACATTTACTCTCCATCTTGAGGGAGAGTATTACATTTTATAATAATTTGTATAAAGTTTTATTGTAATATGTTACTTTCATTATGTCCTTATATGTAATTATACTCCTTTTTTACTTTACCCTTTATAGTATAAATGCCTTCTATTATTTTACAATATTAATTCATTCGGAATATACATAGATGTATTTTTTCCTTCATGTATTTTACATTTAATATCTTCTTTCTTTAATTATTTAGCGTTCCATCATTCTATATATAGTTTTATATTTTTATCTTTTTATTTTTTGGGTTTTCTTGGAGCTGTGTTTAAAATTAGGACGGGAATTAGTTTTGTGTCCGATGTGAAGCAGATCGGTAGAGATCATACGATCTTCAAGGAGCCAATTTCTTGACTCTCGTGTTAAGTTATATATACGATCATTGTTAGGGCTCCATGGTAAAGGGCGATAAGGGTGATGAAGGAGCCTCGACAAGGGAAAGAGACACAACTGAATCTGAAGTGAAGAGGAACTAGGGTTATGAAGGGAACTCAAAACGCACCGTTGCAATAGATGAGGAGTGCACCGTTTCAATGGGCCATGGAATGCAGCGTTGAAGAGAAGAATACAAGGCGGTCGACTACTTGCCGTTTCTTATGCGTTGCTTTACTTTTATTTGTTGTCATTTACATTCTGTACTGTCGTTTAGACAACAACTTTGTTTATCAAGTATTTTGTTTCTGTTATGCTCAGTACACGCGTCTCTCTGCTACTAGAGCAGTTAGAGGTCATGTTTCCCTTATGTACGCCAGCAATGGCAGGGAAAAGCATCGGAAAAACAACCTGGAAACTTGGCTATTGAATTGGAGGTTAAGGGCCCTCGAAGAATCCTGTGGCAACTGAATTTCTCAGCTGCTTTTCTATCATAAATCTGTGTAGTGTTTTTACTAATTCTTTCTCAGTTCTTTCACAATCAAACCCATTCTGAATACATCAACAACCCAGAAAAATACATACAAAAATAACCCACAAAATCCCTTACAACACCCAGAGAACCCTTACAATCATACATTGCATCTGCTTGGATATGGATCAGCATCCACCATTTTCTTCCTTGTTTTTTTCCCTTCAAGGAACTAAAAAGTCACCGAGATTTTTAGATAAAAAAATAAAAACAACTCAATGGCTATATAGGGAGTATGTAATTGACTTACATAATTCGTGTGCGATGTTGGATATTAATCCCACTACAACCGACCAATTTGTCCGTAAAGGGATTTCATTCCTAAATTGAAAGCAGCTTTATTTAACGGATCACATCATATCTACATAAATTGCATCAAACTGTGATCACATTGTTGAAACAAGTACGGTCATGTGAACGGAGAAGATTATTTGAGGAATAAACGTATAATTTTCAGGGTTCAGAATTTGCTTAATTTGTACGTGTTTGGATGATTTTGAAACCTGTAAGGGCAAGTGGGTTTCGTTGTTGACTTTTGAATTCTTTGGTACTTATGCTACTTTCTTTATTTTAATTAATGTAACAGAGAGAGACAGTAATTCTAATTGAAAACTGCTATAGATACAAAGAAATTATATAAAAATAAACTTACAAACTGATGTAGTTTCATAGAATCCTTTAGATCTATTTTATAATAAAAATAACTTTAAAATCTGGAGTACTAAATCAAACTACATCAATTTGTATGTTTACTTTTTTATAATTATTTTGTAATTAAATTATTTTTCATTCTTAATTTCCAAAGCCATGATCGAGGCCATATAATGTATATAGGATATTTATTTTTCGATTTAATTAAAATAAACAAACAACACACAAAGGAAGAATCTTTTCGTGTAGGCCAGACAGCTTTTGACCGACTAATTCGCATTCAATGTGGTATGAACCCGTAGGAAGGGAATCTCTTGAACCCACAATCAATTTGAAAACTCACCCAAGAAAGCCAAATCAAGTCAATGGATGGAGAATCAAGACCCAAAGAGAACTCGTTTCAAGAATCTAGATTATATTAAAATCTAGACCCGTTGAAGAACTCGTCTTAAGAATCCAGATTACAAGGTGGAACGCCACAAAAGTTGTGATTTACCTTTGATAAGTTCAAAAGTTCAATTAAGAACAAGAGGAGTAAAACTCAACTCACAATGAATAAATTCATCAAATTTCATAGACTAATCTTCAAAATGAGGCTACAAGAGTATTTAATGAAAACCTAATTGAAACCCTAACCCAAAATAAATCCCTTTCTTCCTAAAATAGCCCTGGATGAATAGTGCCGCGTGAACAGTGGCGCAGCTACAGTATCGCTACAGTACCTCTCATCAAAACCCATGTTTCTAAAATGCAACTTTCCAAATAAGCCCTTGGCCAAAATACAAGGCCTTCCCAAAAACTCTAGCCTATTAGAAATAAGATATATGTGGGCCAAGCATCCTCAAGCCCACTTATTCTAAACAAATAAAATAAATACTTAAACAATTTGAAAGCCTTCAATAACAATAGGCCCAAACAATACTTTAAGTCATGTCTTCCATAGCTTGTATCAAGTGGATCAAATCGGGTTTTCCTTCTTTAAAGCCCATCTTGTCTGTTGGGCTCTTACTAGCTTCATCCCAAGTGGATTGCACCAATCCTTACATTGTTTCCTAGATCTTCTTAGCTCTTGATCATGTAATTGGCTCATCTGAAACTTGCATATGATCTTTAAGACTAGGTCCACCTTGGTTCCCATCACAATGGCGTGCCTTTTGTCAACACCTCTAGAAACTAATTTGTTCTACTTTAATTTGTGGAAAGCTAAGGATTGTATATGTACAGTTTAAGTACCATAAATATGATCATTGTAGTCTAAGTACGACATGATATTACCTGGAGTTTTATGATCACTCTGTTAATTTATTAGTGCCTTAAGCTGACATAAACAACTCTGTTCAAAACCATGTAAAACGAAATTATATATTATATCTCAATAAATACTTAAAGAGTATCATGCAAAGTGTTATTGGAACGATAAAAATTAAGATTAAGGGTTTGTTTGGAAATATATCTTGGAA
This sequence comes from Pterocarya stenoptera, assembly GCA_003123785.1. NCBI lineage: Eukaryota > Viridiplantae > Streptophyta > Magnoliopsida > Fagales > Juglandaceae > Pterocarya > Pterocarya stenoptera. Next base: position 16,936 of record QEOT01123435.1, on the reverse strand, counting down.
GGTTTATAATAATAAAAAAGTTTATTTTGAGTAAATAGGCCCGAGTAGAAAAGGGGCCCAACAAAAAAAAGACCTTGGGACAAACATACAAAGTCGGCGTATCAAAAGCCCTACCAAGTCAAAGATGTGCATGCAACCGCCCACGAGAAAATAGGGATCCCATGCAGATACGTGACCTTTTCAAACTCAGAGTACATCCCAAAAAACTCGGATCAATACGAAAAGATCTGACATAAGCTAATGGCAATAATAGAATCTTATATATACCAGGTAACCCTCAATAAAGGGAGATTTCTTTTCTTGGCTAAATTTTGATTGAATTATTTTCTAAACTCAAAAACTGACTTAAGCATTGGAGTTTTGCCAGGCAAACCAGGCTAACTTCACTTGGGTCATTGCGTAGGTCCACTGAATAATCTGGAAGTGAGACACGTCCTTTACATTGGCGCCATCTATGGGATCTACTAGTTGATAATCCCTTTACATGGTTCTCACATGCTAACTGTCACCCGTTTTGTGGCAAGCCGAGCAATGGATCCATTCATCGAAGCGTGACTAGCAACAACTGAGGAAAGTTTGAAGCAAGCATTGGAGGCAATGGAGATCTTGAAGAAGGAGAATGATGACCTACGGAGGAGGAATGCTGAATCTAGCGATACCGCCGTACCCGCCCACAGTGAACAAGGAGAAGGAGAAGAACTATCCAATATAGAGTCGCATCTAGGGTGAACGGAGAAAGAAAAGATGCACGATGAGCTGAAAGAACTGGTGGAGAAATATGAAAAAATGGCAAAAAAGATAGGAGGATCTTCTTTAGTTGATTGTCTGCTCGGTAGAACATATCTGCCATATAGCAAACGAATTATGGCCATGCCCCTCCCGCCAAAGTTCAAGGTGCCCCAGGTAGACTTGTACGATGGGTCCAAAGATCCAGTAAATCATCTGGAGAACTACAAAGCCCATATAACACTCCACAGCTTCCCTGGCGAGATAGCCTGCCGAGCTTTTCCATTGAAGTTGAAAGGAACAGCGAAAGGGTGGTTTGGGACTCTCTGACCATGGTTGATAGATAGTTTCGAAGAATTGACTAAGCAGTTCTTGACTCAATTCATGCCTAGTAGAAGGAGCAGATGCCCGGCTGCCTATCTCCTAACAATTAAGCAAGGGGAAGACGAAGACCTAAAAACCTACCTTACACGCTTTAACAAAGAGTGTCTGACGACGGATGACCAGGACGAGAAGATCACTTTCGCCGCCCTGTTGGGCAAGATATGGCCCCAGAGCCTTTTCATGGCTGAGCTTGCCAGGAGGACTCCATCCACCCTTAGGGACTTTATGGACAAAGCCGATGACTTTGTCAATGCTGAAGATACATTACAAGCTTTGGTCAACCCAATGAAGGCGAGTAGCAAGCCTAAAAGAAGAGGCAGCCAGAACGAAAGAAAAATTGGTGCGGGTCGGCAAGAGAGATGGCAGGAGAAAAGGGCGGACTACAGCCCCAAGCTCATACACAATAACTTAAATGTGCGGGAACCGGGTCCCACTGGAATGAGGACTGCACGACCATGAAGAAAAAAGAGTAGCAAAAATGGCTGGAATAGGGGAGCTAGAGCGGATAATCGCGAAATGCTCAAAACCAAGAAGACGCCAAGAAACGAGGCAGGAAGCCAAAAGGAGTAGGACGCCTAAGCGACAGCACAGGATGACTAATCGCCATAATAATGGGAACAGAGCACCCCCCAGGGGTGAAAGGAATAGGCCGCCCATAGGAGAGATTCTGACCATAGCAGGAGGGTTCGCAAGAGGCGGTGCGACTGCATCTAGCCGAAAGGCATATGCACGAAAGGCCAGATACAAAGAAGATTTTGTGACATATAGAGTCCACAAGCAACGAAGTTTGGGCAGGGACAGAATGGTGATTTCTTTCGGAGGCAGATCGGGAAGGAATATTGTACCCACACGATGATGCGTTGGTAATCACTTTGGTGATAGCTAATTACACAACCAGGCGAGTACTGATTGACAATGGAAGCTCGGCTGACATCCTATTCTAGGGAGCGTTTGTAAAGATGAGGATTGATGTCAGTAGACGAAGACCTTCCCCAACACCGTTAAAAGGTTTTTCTGGGGACACCATCCTCCCCTTTGGCGCCATTACCCTCCCAGTAACGGCCAGATCCGGGGCAAGGACGGCAACAACCATGACTGATTTCCTGGTGGTAAAAGAGCCCTCTTCCTACAATGCCATATTAGGGAAGCCAACACTTAATCAACTACGGGTGGTGACTTCCACCTATCACCTTAAGATAAAGTTCCCAATCGACAATGGAGTTGGGGAGTCACAAGGCGAACAGGCCCTAGCACAGGAATGTTATGTCCAGGAGCTCAGGAAAGGTTGAGAGGAGGTGTGCATAGTAGAAGAACTAAACGAAGAATTAATACCTCATTGTCCTCCCTCACTGGCGGCAACCCTATTAGAAGAGGTGGAGATCCGGGACGAACAGAGCCAGCAGCAAGCCGAGGTAAATGAGCCGCTAGAACTCATGGTGTTACACCCCGACTGCCCTGGGTTGACGACGCGTGTTGGAACTAATGTGCCAGTGGCGGAAAGAGAGGCATTGAAGCAGTTGTTGGTCGAGTACAGGGATGTCTTCGCCTGGAGTCATGAAGAAATGCCAGGCATAGATAACGAAGTCATCAAACATCGTTTGGGCGTGGACCTCGCACACAAAACTATACGCCAGAAGAGAAGATCATTCAGCGGAGAGAAGTACGCCGCCATTAAAGAAGAGGTAGAAAAGTTGCTCGCCGCCCGATTCATCAAGGAGTCCCACTACCCGGAATGGTTGTCCAATGTGGTCATGGTAGAAAAAGGAAATGGAAAGTGGAGAATGTGCGTAGATTTTACTGATCTCAATAAAGCATGCCCTAAGGATAGTTTCCCCCTGCCACGCATCGACGTAATTGTGGATGCCATGGCAGGATACCGTATGCTGAGTTTTATGGACCCCTACTCAGGTTATAACCAAATCCGGATGTACCCGGCCGACGAGGAGAAAACCTCATTCATAACAGACCGAGGGTTGTATTGCTACCAGGTGATGCCGTTTGGATTGAAGAATGCATGGGCGATGTATCAAAGACTAGTGAATCGAATGTTCGAGAGGCAGATTGGAAAGTCCATGGAAGTCTACGTACACGACCTTTTAGTGAAAAGTAAAGAGTCCACCCAACACCTGGGCGACCTGAGGACGATATTTGAAATTCTACGTCATTACAAGATGAGGCTGAATCCAGCGAAGTGTGCTTTCGGAGTAGATAGCTGCCATACTCAACATGGCAAGTCAAGTCCTTGGGCAAGTCAAGTGTGCTTTCGGGCGACCTGGGCAAGACCTTGGGCTACATTGTGTCTGAAAGAGGAATCGAAGCCTCTCCAGAGAAGATAGCTGCCATACTCAACATGAAACCACCTAAGAACCTGAACCAGACACAACAGTTGGCGGGCAGGATAGTCGCCCTAGGGAGGTTCATCGCTTGATCAACAGACAGGTGCCTCCCTTTCTTCCAGGTGTTGAGGAAGACACACTCCTGGAACGAAGAATGTAATGAGGCGTTTGAAAAGCTAAAGCAGTATTTGGCCAGCTGGCCACTCTTGAAATAACTGTAAAAAGGTGACATGCTTCACGCCTATCTCGCGGTTTCCCCAAATGCTGTGTCCTCCGTCTTGATAAAAGAGAATGGGGCAACTCAGCACCCAGTATATTATACTAGCAGGGCCCTTAGGGGAGTCAAGATAAGATACCCGAAGGTCAAGTTGCTAGCCTTTGCCCTGCTAAAGGCGGCAAGGAAACTCTGTCCATATTTCCAAGCCCACACTAGGTACTCACAGAGGCCCCTCTGGCAAAAACCTTGAAGAAACCAGATAGTTCGGGAAGACTGATTGGATGGTCATAGAATTAAGCGAGTTTGACCTAAGGTACGAACCCAAGAAGGCGGTCAAAGGGCAAGTTCTAGCCGACTTCATAGCAGAATTCTCAGGTTTCCCTCAGGAGGACACAGTAGCTCCAACAGGAAAGCTGTGGGTACTTTACGTGGACGGTTCATCCTGCAAGACAGGCGGAGTCCTGGTGATACATCTAGTAGATCCCAATGGTGGGAAGTTGCATTATATGGCAACACTTACTTTCAAGGTAACAAACAACGAAACAGAATATGAAGTACTCGTAGCAGGGCTTTTCCTCGCCATCGAGATAGGAGCGACCGAGGTGGAAGTCAAGTCAAACTCTCAAGTAATTGTGAATCAAGTATTAGGCTTGTATGCAACAAAAGGGGAAAGACTGAAGAAGTATCTTGATCGTGTGTGGGAAGCACGAGACCTCCTTTCATATTTCAATATAGCCGAGATCCCGAGAACAGAAAATGAAGTGGCAGATACATTGGCCAGGGCAGCATCGGGCATGGACGAAACACCCCTCCCATGGCAAGGAGAACACAAGGTCGTTGAAGTCTCAGCCATTGGGATGGAGGTAGAAATTGTGAGTACCAGCATCCCTGAGTGGGCAAGTGAGATAGTTAGATATCTAGATGAAGGGAAGCTACTGGACGCGGAGGAGGAGGCGAGAAGGGTGCAGCGAAAGGCGGCAAGGTTCCTACTCATTGACGGAGTCCTTTATAAAAGAGGCTTTTCCACCCCATTGCTGCAATGTATTTCCACCCAAGAAGCTCAATATGTGTTGGCAGAAATACACGGAGGCATATGCGGGAACCATTCGAGCAGAAAGACTTTGGCCGAGAAGGCAATAAGGGCTGGATACTACTGACCCAACGCATTAAGAGACGCACAAGCATTCAGCAGAAAGTGTGTGGAGTGCCAGGCGCATGCACCAATACAGCATGCCCCTCCAAAAGGATTAACATCCATGACCGCGCCTTGGCCCTTTGCCCAGTGGGGCGTAGACCTTGTCGGACCTTTCCCACCAGGAAAAGGCGGGGTAAAATTCATGGTGGTAGTTGTTGATTATTTCATGAAGTGGGCCGAGGCAGAACTATTGGCATCTATAACGAGCAGGACCGTGACAAGATTTTTATGGAAAAACATCATTTGCAGGTTCGGGATCCCTCAAAGCATAGTAATGGATAACGGGCACCAATTTGACTCATCACTTCAGAGAATGGTGTACGGAGTTGAAGATCAAAGTAAAGTACTCCTCGCCAGGTAACCCTCAAGCAAACGGGCAAGCGGAAGCTACAAACAAGGCGTTGCTTTCAATCCTAAAGAAAAAGGTCGCAGAGAAAAAGGGGGAGTGGGTAGAGGAGTTTCCAGGTGTGCTTTGGGCGTACAGAACTTTAGTAAAGACTCCTACAGGAGAATCCCCATTCACATTGGCGTATGGCTGCGAGGCAGTAGCTCCAGTCGAAAGGGGACTCCCCACCTACAAAACAACTTACTTCTCGGCCCTCCAGAACGACAAAAAAATGGAGGAATATCTCGATTTGGTGGAGGAAGAAAGGGAGATGGCGGAAGCAAGAATGCTATGGGAGAAGGCAAAGGTTAGGCAATATTTCAATGAAAGGGTAAAACCCAGAACTTTCAAAGTGGGCGACCTGGTCTTAAAGAAGAGCGGGGTGACAACCCAAGGTGAACAAAAGATGGGGCCTCGATGGGAAGGTCCCTACCTAGTGATAGCCAACAATAGGCTGGGGTCATACCGACTGAAAGACATTCAGGGCAAAGAACTACCCCATCCATGGAACGCAGAGCACTTAAAGAAATTCTATCAGTAGAGCTGCAGTATTTTCTCTTTGGCAATATTCTCATTTCTGTTAATTCCATATTTTCTTTACGTAGAATTTGTTACGTTTATGATCATTAACATAAGGATGTTTCGATTGCCCTGTTATTAGCCATAACTTGTTATGCCTTTATTTTTGGTGAGCCCTCAACAGAAGGATAAGCTCGCTCAAAGCCAAGTATAAAGGGGTGTGTAGGTCATCAGACCACGCCGGCCCCTAAACACCAAAGACGAACCAAAGCAGCTTGTGGTGCCAAGTATAAAAGGAAGCGTAGGTCATCAGACCACGCTGACCCGTAAACACCAAAGACAAGCCATAGCAGCTTGTGGTGCCAAGTATAAAAGGGTGCGTAGATTATCAGACCACGCCGAACCCTAAATACTGGAGACAAGTTATAACAACTTGAGGTGCCAAGTATGAAAGTTGGCAACTACCGTGTTAATAAAAGAGCATCGTAACGAAGAAATTCCTACATAATCAAGAACAAGTCTAATGGAATGGTAGCATTCAATATCGAGGAAATGTGTAGTACATGTACATTACACCATGAATCTTGATCCAAGGTGAAGAAAAGGGGGCGTACATCAAAGAAGGAATCAAAAAGAAAAAAGAAAAAAGAGGGGCGTACATATCCAAAAAAAAAGGAATAAAAAATTATGAGGCCTCGTCTGGGGGCGGCAGAGGGGGAATTCCTGCGAAGGCGTCAGGCATCTCGTTCCGCCCAGACTCGAAGGCGATTGCTCTCACCGGGAACAAATAAATCCCAGTCCAGGTTTACAAGGTCTATGGAGGGATTGGACTAGAGAAGGGACCTTAGCCTAAGAATGCCGGAGCCATAGCCGAAACCAAAAGCATGGCTCCAGACATCCGGCACAAAGGCCAATTGATCATGCAGGCGTCGAGCTTCAGCCCGAACCTCGGCAATTTCTTCTTTCCTTCTAGATAGGCGTTTTGCCCATGCCTCCATCTACATCATAGCTTGCCTGAGCTCTTCAACAATGCCTACGTGATTTTTCTTGTACTTCTCATGGCGCTCCCCAAGCTCCTGTAACTCCTCCTGTGCCAAGGAAAGATCTCGGGAAGCAAGGCCAGCCTTCTCTGTAGCAGCAGCTAACTGTTGGGTTAGCTCTTGAACACGCCTCTGTGAAGATATCGGCTCTTGGAGAGCTGAATCCCTGTCCTGGGTAAGGGCGAGGAGTTCGGACTGGAAGGCGAGCAGATCAGTTTCAGATTTTCATCGGACATCAGAGAGCTGGGACTTTGCTAAATCACTTTCAGCTTTAAGAAATTGCAGGTCATGGGCGTCCCGTTCCTTAGCTATTCAGGAAAGGCGGTCAGACTCTCAGAGGCAACGAAGTTCTTCCTCTCGAATCTCCAAGTCACCTTGGAGCAAGAGGGAATGACCCTCCGATTGTTCCAACTGTGTCTCAAGCCTCTTTACCCTCTCTGACATGGCGTCCAGCTTCACCTTCTCTGCCTACCATTCCTTGGCAGCAAGCTCTGCGGCCTCGCATGCCTTCCGCCATTTGAANTTGGCCGAAAAGGAAGAGGCCTCACCACTGGCTGTAAGATCGAAGTCCCCCAAGGGAACCAAAGCAAGGCCTAGATTTGCCCCCTCCCCAGACTGACTGTCGAGGCAAATGACGGGGACAGGAGGTTGGGGGCAAGGTGAAGCATCGTCAACCGGGCGAACAGCTTCTGGTAGACCATCATCTCCTTCCGTTCTTAGGATAGAGTCAATCCCATCTCCCAGGGAAGGGGAGAAATGAGAAGGGATAGATGGCCCCTCCACTCCCTACTGGCGCGGGAGTGCATTCCCCAGAAACCATGACCGGCGGGGTCTCAGGAGTCACTTGAGCAACTCCTTCTTCAGCACAAGTAGCCTCACGGCAAGGGGGTGGGAGCTCCACAGAATTGACTCCTTTCGGCCTTGGGGTAACCAAGCCCTCACCGACCGCTGGGCCTATAATACCCTCAAGGTTTAGGGCAGTTGCCACTTCGGCATCCAACTCACCGCCCTTCACCTAGCTTTCCACCATTGGAAACCCAGAAATGGGAGAGATTGATAGGAGGTGTACCGAAGAAGGGGATTTAACTTGGAAAGCGTCGGCCAGGTCAAAAAGAGCCATGCTAGCCAAGCTCTCGGCATCCAGCAGGCAGAGAGACCCCAACTTCGAAGACGAGTCGTGGGGTGGTACAGTGGCAGCAAGACTTGACGGGGAGGGTCCTTTAGCTTGGACACCTCTAGAACGCTCAGTGGCTCCCACCTGCTGTTGAATAGGCGGGGAAGGTCTTTGCGCCTGGGCGCCTCTAGAATGCACAACAGTTTCGACCTGCTGTGGAATGGGCAATGGCGTTTGGACGCCTTCTGAAGCCACCGTGATTTTCTTCTACAGAGGAGACGAAGAGGAGATACCTTCTGGACGGGCCCTTTTTTGACCCGTACCATCATTCCTCTTTTTGCTCTGGATCTCCCTTCTCTCCTCGCCACCCTTCAGTTCGGATGACTTCTTCATCTTTTTAACCTCTTCTTGTTCGAGGCGGCTACCCTCCACATGACCAACAAGGGGTTTGGTCTTCACGGGAGGTTTCTTGATGGAGGCAGGGATCAACTGCGAAATCATAAATTTACGCCCTTGAGCCTGAGAACGGTCGGGCGTCATCAAGAAGTGGTCGATATTATCAGGCATCAAGATGAGGTCAGACCACACCTCATCTTCATGAGCCTCAGCCCAGGAACGAACAATCTCAATTCGGGACATCTCCCGACGCGATAGAGGCGGCATAGTCACCCACACAACCTTGTCTTCAGGAACAGGGCGCCATATCGCCCTAACAGGAAAATCTCGAATAGGGCCTCCCCAACAAGGAAATCCCAACCGGTGCTAGTGATAAAGAAAAATTTTGTGGTCCAAGCCTTAGCATTGGAATGACGGCTCTCAAGACGAGCCAGAGCAGGAAATCTATCCTTCTTGCAGAAACTGGCAATGTTGCCTTTGTTAGTCCGGACATAGTAGAAGAATAGAAATTCCCGAGGCGTAAGGTCGGGATAAACATCTCCCAGGGGTTCCAGAATCATGCGGTAGATGATACAGGCGCACAGATAGGTCTTGTAAGAGTGAGGATGGAGTTGGGCAGGGGCCAACTCAAGAAGGTCCAAAATGTCTCGAAGAGGACGACAAAATGGAAGCCTCAAACCATGAGTAAACATGGTAGAACACAGGGCAGTCCTACCTGCGAAGCCCTCGACCTCGCAACATCCTCGTGCTGGAATCGTTATATTGGCACTCTCGAGAATGCCAAACTCCTCCCGAAGCTTAGGGAGATTTTTCTCGCTGTACATGGAACGCCATCCATGGCCTTCAAAGACTGTGCCTTCTGGGACAAAGAAAGGAGGGTTGGAGGAGCCACCTTGGTCAGCCATTGAAGAAAGAGTAAAAAGTAGGAAAGTAAAGGAGATGAACAAGAATCGGAAGCAAAAGGCAGATGGGAAAACGCAAGAAAGAGGGTGAACAAAGAGACGGAATAAAGAAAAGAAAGAAAGAAAGGATGAGGTATTTAAAAGAGGAGAACGCGGAACGTTAACAGTCACAAGCATCATGACCTGACACTGAGGACGTTAACCGTCACACGAAAACCTTTCCCCATCCCGCCATTTCATCAGGAAAGAATCAAGAAAGAGGAAAAAAGGAGGACAACGGCACACAAATCTAAAAGGTTGGCTGGGACACCGAACACGCACGAAACGGGCCTGAACCAACAGATGATGGCCAGACTACACGCCAGCATTGGAAGCCCATAATAGAAATCTCAAAATATTTCTACAAGAATAAACCAAGTTGGCCTATAATTCTCCACACCGGGAGGCGAGGAGAATTAGCATGGTAACTGGAAGGTTTATAATAATAAAAAAGCCCATTTGAGTAAATAGGCCCGAGTAGAAAAGGGGTCCAACAAAAAAAAGGCCCTGGGACAAACATACAAAGCCAGCGTATCAAAAGCCCTACCAAGTCAAAGATGTGCATGCAACCGCACACGAGAAAATAGGGATCTCATGCAGATATGTGACCTTTTCAAACTCAGAGTACATCCCAAAAAACTCGGATCAATATGAAAAGATCTGGCATCAGCTAAGGGCAATAACAGAATCTTATATATACCAGGTAACCCTCAATAAGGGGGATTCCTTTTCTTGGCTAAATTCTAATTGAATTATTTTCTAAACTCAAAAACTGACTTAAGCATCGGAGTTTTCCCAGGCGAACTAGGTCAACTTCACTTGGGTCATTGCGCAAGTCCGCCGAAAAGTCTAGAAGTGAGACACATCCTTTACATATCTCATCTAAAAATTTACATTTCATCTTATCACATCTATTTCCCAAACAGTATTCAAATACAAAACCTTCAAACTAATTATTACAACTTTTTCAGACTAATCATTATATATAAAATTTTCAAACTTTCAAATAAAAAATAAAAAAACAATTCAACTTTTTCAAATCTCCAAAACAAAATAATATTATAAAACTATATTCTAACAATATTTTAACCTTACAATATTTTTTATTCAACTTTTTCTCTCTTATTTTTTCAATACCCAGAAAATACTCAACTCAAACTATTTCACTACTATTCACAAACTATTTTACTACTATTCATAAAGTACGCATCTCATCTCACTCTCCAAACGAGTCCTAAGAAGAATATTTCTCGAATTTATTAAAACATTTAAGTCTTAAAATCATATGACTAGATTGAATTCGATCGAATAATGTCGACTGATTACATCAGGTCTTTAAAAACAAGCTTTAAATATTGAAGCCAGTCAAAGCTAGTCTGTTGATTCTTCAATTTCAGTTGGGCGAGCAAAAAGTCTTCGATCCCTAAACACACAAGTTTGAATTTCCTTTTGGAATTACTAACACATGCATGCGCACGGCTACATCTGCTCATCTTGAAATTAAGATCGTAGCATTGCGTTCCCTCTCAAGTCTAAAGGCAATTATAAGTAGTAGTAGTACTTCATGTCATGCTCAAGGCTTTGCAGCTGGCATGCATACTTGCATACATACATGTTGATCTTGATGACTTGATCTAATTATATTCATGGAAAAATGTAGTGGGTTGGCCGGGGATTAAGCAATTAGTCCAAATAAAATTTGGATTGACGAGAAGTTGCAGTGTTTCGCAGCCTAGATATATAGTTCATGTCAGTACTCTAGCTAGGTCGATCATAATCTTATTTTATTATTATTTTTATTTCACACACAAATCAGAACCTCTCTTTAATAGGCAGCATATTCAAAACTCAATTTTATTTCACACACACATAATATATTTTATATATATCTGTAAGACCACGCCTTATTGTTTCACTAAAATTCTTTGAACTCTTTCCTTAAACCTCTCTGATCTCTAGCTCACCAAGCATACTCTCCAATGGCTTCTTCTTCTTTTTCTTCTTCTTCTAAATCCTCAAATCTTCGGCGCAATACTCTTTGTCTCATCCTTGTTTTCCTTGTTATTAATGGATCTTGCACTGCAACAAGACCTGGCGTAACAATAACGGTGGACAGTACGAGGCCTCTCAAGGAAAAGCACAGGACCGGTTTTCAATACCACGGCCAGTTATTCAGCTTCTTCCCAAAGGGACGCCTCTGCCGCCTTCCGGCCCTCTAAAGAGGCACAACTCGGTTGTGGACTCTACACAGAATTGAGAAGATTAAAACATATTCTTCTTTCTTTAATTATTTAGCGTTCCATCATTCTATATATAGTTTTATATTTTTATCTTTTTATTTTTTCGGTTTTCTTGGAGCTGTTTAAAATTAGGACGCGAAGTTTTGTATCCGATGTGAAGCAGATCGGTAGAGATCATACGATCTTCAAGGAGCCAGTTTCTTGTCTCTGATGTTAAGTTATATATACGATCATACATTGCATTTGCTTGGATATGGATCAGCATCCACCATTTTCTTCCTTGTTTTTTTCCCTTCAAGGAACTACAAAGTCACCGAGATTTTCAGATAAAAAAATAATAACAACTCAATGGCTAGCAAGGAGTATTCGTGTGCGATGTTGGATATTCCCACTACAACCGATCAATTTGTAGGTAAAGGGATTTCTTTCCTAAATTGAAAGCAGCTAATTTACTTAACGGAGCGATAAATTAAATATGACTAATGATATTTACCATTTGATCTTTCTATCATTGTTCTTTTATGAAGACAGACATCATATCTACATAAATTGAATCAAACTTTGACGTTGTTGAAACAAGTAAGGTCATGTGAACGGAGGAGATTATTTGAAGAATAAACGTATAATTTTCAGGATTCAGAATTTGCTTAATTTGTACGTGCATGTGCGGATGATTTTGAAACCTGTAAGGGCTAGTGGGTTTCGTGGTTGACTGTTGAATTCTTTGGTTATGCTACTTTCTTTATTTTAATTAATGTTAGAAGAGAGAGAGACAGTAATTGATCTAATCGAAAACTGCTATAAATACAAATTAGAAATTATACAAAAATAAATTTATAAACTAATGTAACTTCATAGAATCCGTTAGATCTACTTTATAATAAAAATAGCTTTACAATCTGACGTACCAAATCAAACTATATAGTGATGAAGTGTGTGCGCACTGTCTCTTTTTCTGTGCTTGTAAATGGTGGCCCTAAAGGCCCTATAATTCCAAGTAGAGGACTCAGGCAAGGAGACCTATTGTCTCCTTGTTTCTTTTGTGTACTGAAGGTCTTATCTCTTTGTTAAAGAAAACTGTTGGTAGGGATGCCATAGAAGGGGTTAGAATTTGTAAAGGAGCCCCTAGAGTTAATCACTTGTTGTTTGCGGATGATAGTGTCATTTTTTGTAAAGCCGATGTGATTACTAATGAAAAGATCCATTTTTTATTGAACAAGTATAAGAGAGCTTCAGGTCAATGTATTAACAAAGAAAAAACTTCGATGGTGTTTAGTAGGAATGTGCATGATGAGCTGAAAACGGAGATTATGCAGCTTTGGGGGGGGGGGTAGTTTTACACAACAGTATGAAAAGTATTTGGGCCTACCTCCTATGGTGGGGAAATCCAAAAAACAGGCATTCTCGGGTATAAGGAAGAGGCTGTGGCAGAAATTACAGGTATGGAAAGAAACTTGTTGTCACAAGGGGGTAGGGAGGTCCTTATTAAGGCTGTAGCAATGTCCATTCCGACATATACTATGAGCTGTTTTTTGTTTCCTAAGTCTTAGTGTTATGAGTAGAGATGATGATAGCCAATTTTTGGTGGGGAACTCAACCTCAAGGAAATAAAATTCATTGGGCAAGTTGGAAGAAGCTTTGTTTTTCAAAGTTTAGAGGAGGTATGGGCTTTAAAGATTTAAGATTATTTAATTTGGCTATTTTAGTTAAACAAGGGTGGAGGATTCTACGAAATGAGGGATCTCTTTTACACAAAATCTATAAAGCTAGGTATTTCCCTAATACCAGTTTATTTGAAGCCAAGGTTGGTTTTAATGCATCCTATGTTTGGAAGGGGATTTGGGAAGCAATTCAAGGTTGGGCTAGAGGCTGTAGGTGGAGAGTGGGTAATGGGAAATCAGTGCGAGTCTTTAAAGATCTTTGGATTCTTGATTCTAATTTGCTGGAAGTTCGTCAAGCTGCTACTGAGGTTGATGAGCACTTAAGGGTTCAAAACCTACTTGATGGCAATACTGGTTGGTGGAAGGTCCAAGAACTAAGAGCTCTATTCAATCCAAATGTGGTACAAAAGATTCTGAGGATGACTGTTTCTATAAGGTCAGAGGATGCTTTGTTTTGGGTTCATGAAAAGAATGGTGTTTATTCTGTTAAGAGTGCTTATAGAGTGCTTCAGTAGGGTCAAGATCAGGTAGGGGGCCAGCATTCTCGGGAAAGCAGTCAAATAGGTTTTTGAAACTGTTTGTGGAGTTTGAAGATGCCAAAAAAGATGAAGATATTTGCTTGGAAGGCCTGCCAAGAAATGCTACCTACTTTTTACAATTTGAAGAGGAGACATGTATTGGAGACTGACCAGTGTGGGGTTTGTGCTAGAGGAAAGGAAGATGCTGCTCATGCTCTCTTTTACTGTTTAGAGGTGAGGAAGGCATGGGTGGATTTTTGTTCTCTTATGGGAAATGTCGAATCTGAGCTTTCCTTTTGGGATTTAGCAAATTTAGCCCGAGAAAGGGGTGCGATGGAGCTACTGGCCAGGTTTATAGCAATTGCTTGGGGGATTTGGTATAGACGAAATATGTTCATTTACGAGCATGTCTCTTTGCAATTAAATGTGGTTGTGAATAATGCACTTTCTATTCAGCATGAGTTTAAGCAGGTGCAAGCTTTTGATGTCTCTAATAAAAAGATAAATAGAGTTGTCTCTTGGCATCCTCCTCCTGTTGGTTTTTTGAAATTGAATGTGGATGGGGCAATTTTTGGTGATCCAAATTCTGTTGGGGTAGTAATTCTTCTTAGAGACCATAATGGTGAGGTATTAGTGGCTTGCAGTAAGGCTGAAAGGGCAATTTCATATGCAGAATTTATTGAGGCTACGGCTTTGTTAAGGGGTTTACAACTATGTGTGCAGTGGGGTGTCCCAAAAGTGTTGCTAGAAACAGATTGCTTGATCCTTGTTCAGGCTGTGAATGGTACATCTGAAGTTCTTACTGATTTTGATTTTATTTTACAAGATATCCGATGACTCATGGTGGGTTTTCAAGAAGTTAAAGTAGTTCATGTTAACCGTTTGGGTAATATGGCTGCTCATCAGTTGGCGAGACATGCATGGGAAGTTGATGATATAGTGATGTGGTTAGATTATTGTCCTTCATTTGTAAGTCAAGCTCTTTGGCTTGATAAGGTTTCTATTTGTAAGGATTCTCTTTGATTTAAATGAATGATTCAAGTTTATCAAAAAAAAAAAAAAGTCAAACTATATCAGTTTATATGTTTACTTTTGTGTAATTATTTTGTGACTAAAGTATTTTTCATTCTTAATTTCCAAGGCCATGATCGAGATCATATATATTTATGTAGGATATTTATTATTCGATTTAATTAAAAATAATATTAACAAACAAAGGAAGAATCTTTTCATATAGGCTTCTTTTGACTGACTAATTCGCATTCAATGGCGTGCCTTTTGTCAACACCTCTAGAAACTAATTTGTTCTACTTTAATTTATGGAAAGCTAAGGATTGTATATATACAATTTAGGTACGATAAATATGATCATTGTAGTCTAAGTATGACATGATATTACTAGGAGTTTTATCACTCTGTTAATTTATTAGTGCCTTAAGTTGACAGAAACAAGCTGTCTGTTCAAAATTCACTACAAGAAAAAAGACCTATTGCAGCGATTTACTAGCTGTTGGAAATAAAATTGCCGCAATATGTCTTTAATTGCTGCAAATTGTGAGTCACCGCACAGTTCTCAAATCAACTTTTCAAAATGTCTTATTTTAGCGATTTTTACTCTTATTGCGGCGAAATACTCGCCGTAAAAAAACTTTTGCGTCAAAACAGATATTGGTTGGAAATAGTCTATTACGGCTATTTATATAGTATTTGCGGCGAAAAGTTATCGCTGTAAAAACTTTTTCTCAACGATTTTCTATGATAATGGAATACGCAATTCCTGCAAATTATTAGCTATTTGCGACTAACTTAATCGCAAAAAATAACCTACTATCTGCAACGATTTTTCTGGTTCGCTGATTTTTTGCAAGAAAAAAAAAAGCAAACAATTCCGATGAACATGCGACGATTGAAAAATCGGCAAGAATGGATATTTCCAGCAATTTTCCATAGTATTAGCAACGAAATTTGGCACTGTAAAAAGTCTTTTTTCTTGTGCTGAAACCATGTAAAAGGAAATTAATTATCTCAATAAAAGTCAAACTGAAACGCCAGGCTGATAGAATAAGTAACGGAGTACTACTGCTAAATATTAATTTGAGTATTAATGTTGCACATAATGATGTATCACGTTTCAAGTGTCTTCTTGATTTCATTAATATGACACATACTTAAAGAGTGTCACGGTAACTGTTATTGGAACGATAAAAATTAAGATTAAGGGCTTGTTTGGAAATATATCTTATCTAAAAATTTTCATCTCATCTTATCACACCTATTTTCCAAGCATAATTCAAATACAAAATCTTCAAACTAATTATTACAACTTTTTCAAACTAATCATTATAACTTTTCTAAACTTTCAAATAAAAAATAAAAAAAAATTCAACTTTTTCAAATTTTCAAATAAAAATAAACTATATTCTAACATGCAATATTTTAACTTTACAATATTTTTTATTCAACTTTTTCTCTCTCATTTTTCCAATACCCAAAAAATATTCAACTTAAACTATTTCACTATTATTTATAAATTATCTCACTATTATTTATAAAATTCGCATCTCATCTCACTTTCCAAACGAGTCCTAATAAAAATGTTTCTCGAATTTATTAAAACATTTAAGTCTTAAAATCATATATGAGATTGAATTCGACTAATGTCGACTGATTATTAAGATGTCTACATGGTTGTGTTGATCACAAGATCGTGAGCTACATCCACAACAAGAAAAAAGGGTTTTTCCAGCGCTAGAAATCGTCACAAAAACCCCCATAAATCGCTGCAGTTGATCAATTGCGGCGAGTTTACAATCGCTGCCGTTTCGCCGAAATAAAAGTGATATTTTTGATCAACAGCAGCAAAACAAAAAGATCGCTGGAATAGCTCCACTATTTTCGGCGATAAATTTTCGCCACAAAAAAACTTAAAAACGCCGGAAAAGACCTTGGCGGTTGGGTTCAAAATCGTTGGGAAACATCTATAGCAACGACTTAAATCGTCGTAATTGACCATTTTAATCTCCGCAATTAGATGGCTTTTTTGCAGCGATTTTATAAATCGCCACAATATTTCGTTATTACGGCGAATAATATCGCCGCCGGTAACCCGAAATCGTTGGTAAAAAATGCTACATTTTGCAACGATTTTTATTTTCGTCTCAACGAAATCATTCGCAACGAACACTATATCGCCGCTATAGTGATTAAGCCGAAGCGCTGCATAGTTGCAGCGCATATTAATCGCCGCAATGGGCATCCATCGGC
>QEOT01123434.1:33812-60714 GCA_003123785.1 Pterocarya stenoptera | reverse complement strand
TATGGGAAGAAGAGCCCTCCATGCTATCTGTAAATAGAAATTATTTATACAAATTTTAAATAAATAAATTTTATATATATTCTTATAAAAATATATATTTTACTTTAAAAATATTATAAAAATATTATTTTTTATTAATAAAGTCCACATTTTTATAAATGACTTGATTTGTCTATTTTAAACTTATTCTTAACATTACTCAAATCTAAAATATCATTCTTTTGGGCCATCATAGTAACCATATATAGGCAGATTGCTTTTAAGAAAGTTATAATAATTATGTAATAATTAAATAAAAATTTTAAAAGTTTAAAGTTGAAAAATATTTTAAATTTGAGTGATATTTAAAAATAAAATACTGAAAATATTTTAAAACAATTGTATTTCCGAATAAATCCTAAATTATAAAGCACTAGTCGGCATTGCACACGTGGATAAGTGACGCCTGACCTATGAAGGTAATCGTTCGGTAGAATACATTGGTCAAAAGAATTAGAGTAATATTTATAAGTTTTTTACACAACTTCCTCTACATTCTATATTTTTTAAAATTTTTAATTTTTTTTTTTTTGAGTTTTTTTTTTAAACTATTTCAAATTTTTTATTCATTATTCATATAATAAATATTTGATAAAATAAAAATAATAATAATAAATTAAAAAAACTATAGTGTGTGAAGATTGTGTGAATAGTAGAAAGTTATGGAGATTTTTTTATAAATTTAATTCTATTATATTTTTGTACAAAGAAAAAAATTTGGTTGTTAGAGACAATTTAAAAAGTAAATACAATTTTGAATTAGTTGGAATTAATTCAAATTGATCTGAAATCGATTAGATTGATTTGAATCGACTTAAATTCACGGATTGAAGCAGTTCGATAAATAGAATTGGCTTGAGTCAAACCAATATTTTTTTAGCCTTAATATGAAGTTAGGCTAGAATCAACCCTTTTCTATATCAATTGTCATAAGAATCATATGAATTGAATATGGACCATATTGATCGACTTCTTTAATAGGATTAACACGTTTAGGGGTTATTTGCAACAGTTTTGGAGTAAGTATAAACAAAAGAGTAATGCTATACAACTTCTCCAATCTTTACAAATTATATTTTTTTAAATCTTTTAATTTTTTATTTTTTTTTTAAATTGAGTTTATTCTATTTAAACTAATTCGATTTTTGTATTTATTATTTATATATTAAATATTTGATAAAAGAAAAAAAACTAATAATTAAAAAATATATAATATGTGAAAATTATATAAATAGTAAAAAGTTGTGGAGATATTTTTTAAACAAAAAGCGACTTAAGTCCAGTTTTAGTGAAACTCGTATCATTCTATGCAATCCGTGCCGGTGCCTCGTAACTAAAGATATAAAACACATGACATCCATCCAGCCGTCCAATTTCAACGGAATTAATTAGACTTAAGTTGGATTCCAATTAGAGAGCAAAGAAGTCGAATTTGTGTCGGTAATTGTTGGTTAGGCTCCGTTTGGATACATAGGCTTCATCTCATCATTATAATATTTTTAAATTTTTATATAAAATATAATAAATAATTTAATTTTTTCAAATTTTAAAATAATAATAATATTAAAAAATAATATTTTAATAATATTTTATTATACTTTTATTTAAAACTATTTCATCTCATCTAACTGTTCAAACGAAATCTAAATTATGTTTATTACTTCTTATTCAAGCATAAGTAGAGCTCAAGTTTATCATCTAATTACATTTTGAATTTACATATAGCTCATTTATTATTCTAATAAGTTTAAATTTATTCGCAACTTATATATTACTTAAG
Source organism: Pterocarya stenoptera (assembly GCA_003123785.1). NCBI lineage: Eukaryota > Viridiplantae > Streptophyta > Magnoliopsida > Fagales > Juglandaceae > Pterocarya > Pterocarya stenoptera. The sequence continues at coordinate 58,895 of QEOT01123434.1, read as the reverse complement.
GTCGACAAAATCAAATTACTTATATTACATGTTATAACTTTTCTACAATTTTTAACCAAAAAAATTGGATTTTTATAATTATATTTATATAGTTCATTTTTTATAAAGAATTAAATAAGTAAAAATATTATTCTATAAATAAAATTTATTTCAATGAAATGAAAGAGGATAATATTCTCACAACAAATAAGCTATTTATATTTTATGTAAACTGGTCGTTTGGATTCAGAAATGAATTGAGATAGATTATATATAGTAGTGAGATTGTTGAGATGAGATGGTTTTTAAAAAGATTGTGTATTTGGATTGGATGTGAGTTGAGATGGTTTTAATTTTTGAAGATAAGATAGACATGGGTCCTAAAAATTATTACATAATATTTTTAATAAATTTATTTTATTTATAAATATATTTATTCCTTAAATAATAATAATTTATAAATTACCTATCCAATTTTTATTCTTTATAATATATTTCATAATAATATTTTCTAGATTACAATATTTTTTTCTAACGGAATTTTTTTATAAAATATCAAATAAAACATGATTAATAAAAACTGTTTTAAAAATAATTTTTAAATTGTTTTCAAAATCGTTAAATAATAATTTTGACTATTATATATAAAATAATTTTTAATTTTACACCTGTGTGAAGGGGGTTGGGTGAATGGGTGGGTGAGGCCTTCGGACTTCGAAGCATTCATTACGTCACAGTCCCTTAGAAAAGCAAAAAGCAACACTCAGTAAGTTATTTTGTCCTATATGAAAACACATCAATAGATTCAATACACCGTTCGAATTGGAGAAGAGTTTACCGTACGGGATGAGTTTTGCTGTCCTGAAGCCATCTTTGAATTCCAGACGGCGTAACGACAGATTTGGCAATTGGACGTGTTTTGAGTCTTTGACTTCCATTCCCCTATCTCTTGCATCTGTCCACTCAATCTTTTCCAACCTCATTTCTCAATTACTTTTATTAGACTTGAATTACTCCACGTTTTCCATTAAAATTGTTCCACAATTTTGAATCATCATATTTTCCTTGTAATTTCAACCAAATGATAATGTTTTATAATTGAATCATTATCTTTACAAGTCGGTGTGTAAAATACATTATCTTTATTATTAATATAATCTTATTTGATTTATAAAATTTAAATTTATAATTTTTTTTCACAAATCAAATCTTGTCATATCAACAGTAAATAATATGTTTTACATCGACTTATGAATAAAATTGTTTTATAAAAATTTGTTATTGAAATATTTCTTACAACCTTCTTAATTAAGAAAAGGAAGTGGATTCGCATACCGGAAGTTGAACGATTCGCACATTGTGGAAGTTGGCAGCGTTTCGAAATAGAAAGGCTTTGTAGGTTGCTTTGGGAACAGACTTTGTTGGCAACTTGGCATAGGTTTCTTTGTTTTATTGGACGAGGAGTCTTTTCACTAGCACATGTATTGCATTCAATTTGGGTAGACTTGCTTGCATATTTTCCTCGTTAGATTATGTTCATTGAATAAAGTTTTTTTAAGTCAAAGAGATTGCGTTGAAGCTGAAATTGTAGCAACTAGCAAGTAGCCTTTAGCTACCATAGTTAGACTGTTTCAGGTGGATCTTTTTTTACTTGAAAATCTAAAAGACATGGAGGGATAGAAAATTGAAATAAGGGATATGCTTGTATAAATAAAATTTGAAGCATCCTATTATCGCAGGCATCGATTATGATCTCGATATATTTTTTCGAATGCTCCAACTATTAGAAGACTAAAAGTATTCTTGTGTCCCTAATTATATGCTCAATTATCCAATTAGCAGATTTCTATGATTCTTCAATTGCATTTATTACCACTTGAGAATCTCTACCAATTGTTATTTTTTTAATCAGTTGTGCTTTAGCTTCTTCAATGCCTGAATATAGTGCAGTGGCATCTCCAGATTTGATAAAACTAGTTTTACAAAAACCACAGAATCATTTGTTGTCTTGCAAACCACTATTGTAGTGCTTCCTATATTCCTCATTGCTACATCAAATGTTAGAAAATAATGACCTTTTGCTATGGTCTTCCTGTTCACAAGGTTGTTCAGCTGTTTATTGCCCCCAAACATTACAATATTCTTTAAAATTCCTTAATGTTCTAGTCACAAACTTGTCCAGTGTGGGTTAAAGGACTAATGCACAATTTTATTTCTTAAAATCTAGATATTATCCATTGAAATGATGGCCAAGATTTGGAATTGGTGCTCTTCTAAAGTGGGTATGCTAAGGGAATTTGAAGGGTTGAGTAAGCATTTTATCCAATTTGTGATCCCACTAGGAGCAAATCATGATACATATAGGGCCAGGGAGATTGTCTCCACAAAACTCTTGAGAATGTGTAGCATAGGAACAGATGAGTGAGGGTTTCTTCTGCAAACTCACATATCGGGTAATTTAACTGGCTTTCACTCAATGGAAGACAATTTTTCAATAAGGACTTGGTGGGGAGGATATTGTTCATGATTTTCCAGGTAAGCAGCTTTAACCTATCCTGAACTTTGAGTTTCCAAGCCATTCTCCAAATAACTGGACTGATTGTGAATTGATGTTGGTCAGAGAGCAAATTTAGAGTTGCATGAGTAGACTTCACTAAAAAGATCCCTGAGGTATGTTGAGTCCAGATCACTTAATCCCCCCTCGAATGGAAGTTATTTTGGGCCAGATGAATTTTTAAGATTTAATTAACTATGTTCTGATGGAAAATAGCTTGGAGTAGTAGGACATTCCATCTTCTGAGTTCCTCTAGAGTCAATTTAGATACCTAAAGACCAAGGTCTTTGTGGATAGATTCAAACTAAGGGATGGGAAGAAAAGTATTTTGAGTTGGAATCCTAGAGTCTCTCAACTCTCTCCATACTCTAGTGTTGGCACCTTTGTTTATTTGGTGACAAGTATTGTTCTTAAGAAGGTCCCTTTGTTTTAAAATGCTTTTTCAAAACCAAGAGTCAGACGCTTTTGATGAAATTCCAAGGAATGAGAGGTTTTTTAGATACTTGTGCTCAAGGATTGTCTTTCAAATGGATTTGCTCCCATTTATCATCTGCCAACTTAGGTTGCAAAGGAGAGCTTTGTTAAAATTTGAAGTCAACCTTAATCCAAGACCTCCCATAAATTTTGGTTGACAGGTTGATTTCCAAGCTTTTGGTGTGAAATTGTGAGATTTGAATCCCCACCAAAATTTCATAAAGGATCTATCAATATTTTTTTAAACAGATTGGGGGATTCATATGGTTGACATGATGTAAGATGGAATAGCACTTGCAACAGATCTTATTAAGGTAGTTCTATCCGCTTGATAAAGGAGTTTTGCTTTCCACCCAGCAAAGTTGAGTTATTTTTTCTTGAATCTCATCAAAGTAGGTCTTTCTTGAGGCGGTGAAAGCAATAGGAATTCCTAGATATTTAATTCTGGAATTTGCAGATTCGAAACCCAATAAATCTTTTATGTATCTTTTTTTCTTGAGGAAGTGTTCTGACTGAATTGAATTGAAGATTTTCCAGAATAAACTCTATCCAGACCAATTTGAGTATTTTTCTATGCATTTTTAAAAGGATTGGGCGTTTTGTGTAGTAGCTTTTCCAAAGAGAATCAGATCATCAGCAAAGAGTGTGTTAGAGTAGATCCAGTTCTACTAATATTAATACCAAATTTGTTTATTATTATTCCAGGTTTCTTTAAAGAAATCTCAAAATACATGTTTAATCTTTGAGAAAATTTATATTTTTACAACACCCACTGCGTATGCCATATCGGATTCGATTGGCATGTTGTGTATACCAACTCTGTGGCCATGAAATAGTGAAAAGAATTACAATTAATGTTGTAAAATATGTATAAATGTTCTATGATTAATCTATTCTGTCTGTAATACTAATTCTAAAACATCTTAAATGCTGTCAAATATCTAATGAAACGCGAGGAAAAGAACCAATAGATATACTGCAAACACTATAAAAGCATAGGAAGTTTTAGGTTCGCACTACATACCTTAAATCCATACCACATCATTGCTCAAGATTGCCACTAATCTACTATACAAAATCTGCACCTTGAGGGGCAAAATTGGTGCACAAACACTGTAAATATGAAGGAAAAATATTCTCAGAATTGGCCATTCGTAAGTTACCCCATAATATTTTCCCTGCACCGGCTGATTATTAGTGGCTGCATATGCAAAACATTCCAGTCCACACCAAAATACTCGTATCATGGTTGCAATTGTTATGTTGCATTTCTGAGCACCCTGTTAAATATTGAATTTTGTACCAATTCTTTAGCAGACGGCCGCCGCACTGGATCTGGGTCTACCATTGCCTGACAGAATTGGCAAAAACAACAGAAAATCAACCGTGTTGTTGCAAACTCCTTGTAACTAAAAACCACCTTCGAAATTTATCTTAAAAATGAATGGCAAGTTTCTTCTAGAACAGGCATTTGTCTGTTAGATGATAAAGAAAGTATGCGACACCAACTTAAGCATACTAATATTACAGTCAAACTATGACCTGCAGTTGCGTATATCATCTATAGCAGAATAGAGATGCAGACCAACGATATTCAACCTATTAATCTTCTAATTATAATTTTACTTGAACTTGTTATTCTAAGTTGCCATCCACTCACTCCCAAGATGAGTGAGAACATTATTTCCTTGGTTATAAAGAACTCAAGCAGAACTTGGGACGAAAGAACATTTTGCACCTTGAGTAAGTTCTGAAATTGCAATGAATGGCCAGGAAGGAGTGGCAATTTTCCCTCTTTAAGATTCAGAAACTGAGATCGTGATTCTGGCAAAGGTGACACTCTAATAAGCTCATAAATAGCAGCTCCCAAGGAGAAGATGTCAACCTTGTCAAGATAATCATATTTTTCGTTCAATATTTCCTGAGGCATATAGCGCGCATCACCCTCTTCAATTGGCAGGCTCTTGTCGGTGAGAGTTGCACATCCAAAATCACCAAGCTTATAAACACCATTCTTTACATAAATATTATCAGGTTTGACATCTAGGTGAGCAATTCCTCTTTCATGTATAAACTGCAATGCCTTTGCCACCTGTGCAAATCAGGCATCAAAAATGACATAAACATAATAATGGTACAGGAAATTCATATTTAAGATGTTCAGATCAATTGAAGAGTATAGAGCACCAAGTTCAGAAAAGTTAAAATAAAAGATTGCATTTCATCTTTGCTTTTAGCATTGTATAATGTATTCATATGAAGAACAAATCTAAACACCAAATTACAAACAGGATAACCCTCAAAACCTAGAATTCTTCACAAAGTTCAATGATAAAGCTTATTTCCATGCTAACCATGGGTGCCTTCCAATATTTCACTAAACATTACAATATTTCAGATCTGTCTCAGTGATTGAAATGCACCGCACACAAGAAATAAGTAGCTTATAGGTAAAATATCACCATCCAAAACAGATGGATATTTTAAAGAAAAGTAAAAATGAGTTGACTTAGGAGCATTGAATCATATCTACTGCTATATCTTTTTTAGAGGAAAAGATATAGCAGTAGACGTATCTTATCATTCCTATTCTTCAAAAAGCATTCTAGACTAGTGGTCTTATTCACGTTCCTTTTGCAAAAGAAAATAAACTTAATCAAAACTCTTCTATGTGGTCAGTCTAGTTATGAGGTACTGCATGTGCAACATGTTATATAGCTATAATATATTTTCAACTGTGAGGTTGGCGTACAAAATGGTACTGAAAGAAGATAACCTGATGCAAGGCTAGCAACACTTCTTGCTCAGTTAATAACTGAGAAGATTTAGTCATAGACAAGCTGTGATCACAGAGCTCCATCTGGATGTAGAGTTGCTCATTTTCAAACCAAGAAGAATAGTATCCAACTATATTTTCATGAGACCCTAAAAAGGCAAGATGGTGAAACTAATTAGTAATATATTAAGAAATCCAAAAAAGTGATGCAAAATATATACATACCTACAGCAGCCAGAGCTTGAACTTCCATTAAAGCTTTCCTCCTGCAACGTGCAACACTATTGCGTAAGCACATCACTCGACCAAAAGATAGAAGCATGTAAATGCATATAGTAGCCACCTTTCTGTGTCTTGATGCAACTGGCGTGTGCTATGCTTCACAGCATACAAGCAGCCGTCAATTCTCCTCAGGACTTTGAAAACCCGACTAAAGTTCCCTGCACCAATTTGCTGGAAATGGGAAGCACATAAATAAATAAGTTACATAATGACCATAAACTTGACAATTAATAATTATAATGATTTTGCGGAGTTATAATTCTTGCAACATGTAAAGGTACCTCAATCTCGTGAAAATCAGTGCGATACCGTGAAAGTCCATCTCCACCAGTAAGTGCAGGGAAGAAACCTGCAGATTCAACGTTATGCGAGTAAAACTTCAAGATAAAGAATCTTTGCTAGCCTTTTGCCAGCTCGATACCCGCCTCCAAAAAAAGGGGGAAATTGATGGAAAAGCTTTCAAATACATCTTAGAATAAGCTGCTAAAACAAGCACTGTACCTGCACATTTTGATCTTCGATTGCCAAAAGGATCCAAATCCATTTCCGAAGCACCCATCAAATATGGATTTTGAATGCAAGGAGGGGGCATAACCCGACAGCGTAATGCAACCGCGGATTGAGAAACATAGCTATGAATCTTCTTTGCCCCAGGCACTGACGTTTTATCTAACTTTACTTCATCTGTTTCTATATCGAAAATATCATTTGCAAGTTCTACCACTTGTTGATGGCCAGACAAGCTAGGACTCAGAGGATTTAACAAGATACAATCTGCCAAAAGCATAGATGTCCAGTTACAAAGATGCACCATACTTGTCCAAAAGAGAGGAAATTTAAGAAGAAAAGGGAGGCACTACTTTGTAGCCACTAAAAGGTTTCTATCAGCAAAATTATGGAAATTCATGGAGTGGTAATCATTTCTTGTAAACATATTCATTACAAGTTAGGAAGTACCAAAATGCCTTGATGTTCATTTTCCTCGAACCAGGATTTAACTTACGTTAAGACCCTAGTCTGGATGGCTTAATTGAACTCGTTAAACATGTTCATCGAAATGCATTCCGACAATTATATTCATTCAATACATCAGGGGGTATGCTGACATCCATTTCAGATAAGTTTCTCTCCAATTTCATGGTCTCTAAAGAAAATGAAAATTCTTGAAAGTTTTATAATTTAAATCGAAGTCAAGTTCACGTTTCCAATGCACACTACCATTTGCCACAATAAACCATCACCCTACCCCGATATTCTGCTCACTGAACATCTTAACTAGTAATGTTCGATGGTTACCATTATACAACTTGCCTCACACTACTCATACTAAATAACTCGCGTAAACATTCCAATATGTGGACAATTTCAGTTCTAAAGGCCTCAAAAATTCCTACATGAACATCTTAAGTCGTGGATGCAGCCATCTCAAGCTCCATAACTATAGCAAACAAATCACATTCTTGTAGAAAACACCCATGTTTAGTCTAACAACACCATTCAGTGGATGTAACTCAAAAAATTCCCGTGATTCTATCAGTATATGCAGGTCAATTTTAGCTTAATATATTATCTAAGAACAATAAACCAGCAAAAAGGAATCACCAAGTGCTGCAACAACTGATCTTACCTGGCCGACGCCTCTTACTTTTCACTGTATTCAGTTTGTCCGGGGACATTGGGCAAGGAACGTTTTCCTGTGGATAAAAATGTGAAAAGCATTCAATTTAGAGTTTAGACGCCGATTCTTTAGCAGAAACTAAGCAACAAATCCCTTATTTACGTCACCTTGTTGCAATCGAAACCGTTCAGTACATTTTGATTATCCGGGGTGATATAGTCCGGAGTGCTGCGTTCCGGGATAACCCAAACCATAAAAAACATAAGAAAACTGTTTGTAACATTTAAATATGCAATAAAAAAAATCATCAGATAACCAACAAAGAACAAAATACCTAAAATCACATAGTTCAATCCGATTCGCTTCACTCCAACAAAAGATTAATAAAAAAAACAAGCAACAGTTTTTTTTTCTCTCGCTCTCCGACGATAGCACGAAACGACCTCCAAATTGCAAATTAAAGCCCTCAAAAATATAAAAGTTTTGATTCGCTAGTAAGAAAATTAGAAATACCAGAAGAAATCTTGGCTGAGAATGAAATCTCGGTCATCTGCATCGGCATCGGCATCGGCACCGGCACCTGACAAGGATGGAAGATTCACATCGGCGGTATCTTGTCCTAGAAGATTGTGGAAGAAAGAGGGGTTGGATAAGGAGGAAGAGGCGGAAGAAGAGGATTGGTGGTGGAGCTGAAAGGGAACCAGAGAGGCCTGGCCTAGCTGAACCTGCTGCAACTGCCTCGCCAGAGTGCCCTTCATTTCTCTCCTCCTCTTTAGGGCTTTCGTCTTCATCAACCTCTCTCTCTCTCGCTCTCTGAGGTCTGCTCTAAATACTTAAGAATTGAAACATATCGCTTCGATTTTTGGAAAATGCTTTTTTGGGAAAAATATGGAGGGGGAACATATAATTCAAATTGCGCGGGAAGGTGTCCGGATTCCGTGCAACGGGACTACATCAAAAGAGACTTGACCTTTGGATTTGTTTTTCTGCACCGTTGAATGAAAGACTTCGAATTAATCGAACGGTTATTTTTGGTCCTTCACTTTTTGACAACAGATAATGGCTGGACGTGCGACTCCGTGCTGTGGAAGCTTTTCTGGATTCGGTGGGAAGAAAAAGTAAGTGCGCTTTAATAAATAAATTATATCAGCGATCGATGGGTTTATTTGTCTTTTTATTTTTTCTTCTTTACTATTGGTAATGGTGAACAGCTATTGTGATTCGAAAACAAATTTTCATAGGTCACAATTTATCATCACATATCCTACACTACATTTTATTAAAAAATACATCTACATCTTATAAAAAAATATATCCACATCTTATGAAAAATACCTCAACACTTTATGAAAAAAATTATAAATGTTAAATGTGGAGTGTGGGATATCTACAGTGATTGATTTGTAAAATTACTCTTTTACGTCTTGTTTAGATACAAATGTTTTAAAATATATGTAATAGTAACGAAATGGTTTATTAATAGCATTGAAATATTTGAGGTAACATATTTATTGAATTTTGAGAAATGAGAGAAAAAAAAATTGAATAAAAATATTATAAAATTAAAGAGAAATAATATTTACAGTTTTAGGATGTGTAAGACCTCGCACACTCCATTTAAGAAAAGTTGATAAATTTAAGATCACACATAAAAAAATTATTTTTTTAATAATGAACTCTACTTTTTTTTTCAAAGAAATTCTTTAGAATTGTATCTGACATTACTCTAATATTTTATTTGAAAGTTAGTAAAAGTTGTAATTATTAGGTAATGATTAGATGAAAAAATTGAAGATTTAAAATAAAAAAATATTGTGTTTGAGTGATATTTAGGAATGAAATATTTGAAAATATCTGAAAATACGTGAGAATACCTGTGTTCCCAAATTAGCCTTTGATTAGAACATTAAAATTTAATGTGTTGTATTTCAAATATTAACAAATAATTTTATATTTTAAATGGTTTGTATAAAAGTTTTTTTTTTTTTTTTTTGAAAAAAAAGCATATTAAGTTCATTAATAATGGACATTACAAACTGGACCTAAAACATACATTGCAAACCAATTACAACATTAATAGCTCCCCAGTACACACCCATGACTGACATGGTTTAGTCCAATACTGCAAACATCTACATATCTAAAGTTTGAGAGACAGCACAACTTTATCCAAAAATAGAGTTAATCAAACCTTAAACAAAGTAGAGTAAAACTAAACCCCACACCCCGTCTAAGACAGAGTTGAGAACACACTTTATGGATGAAAATCCAAGAGACGATATGTTTTTTATTTTTATTTTTCTAAAAATAAAAGGCATTACAGAAATTTAAAAAATGAAAAAATAACAGATTACATATTAGAAAGATATAGATCTGCATTTTCAATTTTTGAGGAAAAAAATAACACAAATAGCAACTGTTAAGGGTGGGCAGCGGGGCCCCACCCCTGCTACCCCTCCCTGCCCCCGCATGGAGAAGGCCTAGCGGAGGTGTAGGGCGAGATGACCCCAACAGGGCCCCGCCCCACCCCCTCTCCGCTAGGCATATATAATTTATTTATTTATTTATATATAAAAATAAATATATTATATATGGATATATACAATTTATCAAAGACTTAAAATTGTATTGAAATCATTGGATTGCCTTGGCCTCTTAGACCAACCTTTATATATAAGGCCAAGGCAATACAATAGTCATCTTTAAGTAATGTGGGACGTACTACTAAGTCTCACATTGCTTAAGGATGACTATTGTATTGTCTTGGTCTTATATATAAAGGTTAGTCTAGGAGGCCAATGTAATCCAAAATCTAACTCTAATGAGTTTAAGTTCTTTTTATATTTATAAATTTTAATTTATTATTTAAATTATATTATAATTTGGGTCTAAAAAAATATTTTTGATCCAATTTTTTTTTAAAAACATAATGTATTGGCCTAGCGGGGAGCGGGAGAAAAACCTCCATCCCTTGCATGGTGCGGGGCGAGGTGCGGGGAAGGGTACCCCCGCCCAGCACAATGTGTGTATCATCCCTAGCGACTGTGATTTCATGCGCCACCCTAGGGTATGGCGGATAGTCAAGTCTGAAGTAGATGGTTGTCTTGGACCCAAAAAAGTGCCGCTCCGCTCGGCGAACTTCTTCAATTGTCTGAGGGATCGGTGCCTTGGGAAGCCTATGGTGGGGCGCCTGGTAGTCGCCGAAAGCCAAAGAGTAACAAATTGGCCTTCCTTCATACTTAACTGTGAAAAACACCCAAAAAAGAAAGGAAAAAACTATAGATGAAAGGAATGAGAGAAGAGGGAGGGAGGAAGGAGGGAGAAGCTCCTCCCCCTTGCATCATTTTTATCTAGGAGGTTTCTAGAGAGAATGAGGTCTCTCTTGCTAAGAATTGATAAATTCAAGATCAAGGGAATCGAACATGAGAAAAAGAAAATGACTAACCTAAATTTTTTTTATAATTTTATATTTGATGGATAGTAGTTTTATTAAATTAAAATTAATTATTAATGAAGTATCATATTTTTTTTAAATTGATTATAAAATGAGTTGTACTTATAAGTATACAATTACTCATTAAACGACCCGCACCAAGACTCCACAAGGTCATTTCACTTAGGGGTGTCAATATGTGACACGACATGTAAATTCAATACAAATACGATACGAAATTAACGGATTCGGATTTGATGTTAACGGGTTCGAATCAAAACAGATTGATCCGTTAAAACACAACTTATAAATGAGTCAATATCGGGTTAACTTGTTTAATACAAAATCAATACGTTTTGATCCATTTAGAATTTGTTTCAAAATTAAAATTTTCTTATTACTAAGTTGTGTTATTGGTATTTCTCAATATGTCTATATTTTTATTATTTTTATTGTTGAGATTATAATTTTAGACCTATACTCATATTTGTTATTGTATGGTTTGTAATATTGGTTTTATTATATGTTAAAATTTGAAAAATATTAATATATATTTTTTAAGATATTATGGTTATTAATAAATATAGATTTTAAATTTGATGTGAAATTATGTTAATTAAGTCAAATGAGTTATGCATTTTAGTTCAATCTATTTACATGAAACAAACGAGTTTAAATGAGTCGTGTCATGTTAACATATTTCTAATTAATTATTAAATAAGTCAAAACAGGTGATATGACATGACTCGTTATCTAAATGAGTTAGATTTGGGTTTAGAAGTTCAATAAGTTTAACTTAATGGGTTGGATTTGGATTGACCTATATAATCGAATATTCATAACTTGACACGATACAAACATAACACGAAAACACGATTTGCCACCCTTATTTCCACCTACAACATGCCCCAATTTCGTTTTGTGTTTTCATATATATAAGTGCCATCCGGTTAATCTCTTCTCAAATCAAATGTGAGAAAATTAAATTTTCTAAATTTAAGGTATTTTCTATAATAACTCATAATCGTATTTCTGTAACTAAATATTTACAACTTGAATTATTTTAAAACAAACTTTATACGTGCTCATTTGAAACAATTTTCTTGATTTTATGATTTTGTACATTCATTGGAAGAATGGCCCCGTTTGAATATTTAGAATATTTCATTATATCTGTTAATAATAATGAAATTGTTTGAATTAAGATATTTTATTGAATTGTGAAAAATGAAAGATAAAAAGTTGAATAAAAATACTATAAAGTTAAAAAAAATGAATTTTATTTTTTAGTATTATCTTTATTTTGAAATTTGAAAAGTAACATTATTTTTGTGTTTTATTTGAAAGCTTGAGAAAGTTAAATGATTAGATAAAAAAAATTAAGAATTTGAAATTGAAAAATGTTCGAGTTTAACTAATGTTTGAGAATAGAGAAATTATATTTGCAGTCCCTATTCGGAGACTGTATGTGCAAACCTTTCATTAAATTGAAAAAATACCATTTTCAAAGATATTATTGTAATTTTAAAAAATTTTAAAGATAAAAATAAATTGACTAGGCCTGCATGAGCAATCCCCAAATGAGGACTGTACATAGCATTTCTTATCTCGTTTCTTACGAATTGTAGCGGAAGTATGACATAAATGTTTCTTGAGTAATGTTAAATACAATCATGGGTTGTGCAAGCAACTCACATTCCTTTTGAAAAAGAGTAGGGTCCACCATTATTTTTTTTTTATCTGGGTCCTATATTTCTTCACTTTTTTTTTAAATGAGTGTGTGGTATTTGTGCAATCTATGACTACAAATATTATTTCTCATGTTTCCTTGAGTAGGTTTTGGTGGGAATTTCATGCTTCTTGAAACTCCTCCGTAACAAAATAATGTTTTCTTTGATTAGTCTTTTGAAGATAGCTAGAATTAGGTAGGGGTGGGTAGTAGGTCACTGCCCCCCACCACCCAAGCAACCCCCCCTATAGAAAAAATATCCAACAGGGACAAGGGACGGTCTTGGCCTAGGCCCACCTTAGGTTGAGCTTAAGCCCAGCCCTATTATACATACATAAATTCATTACCAAAGCAACATTTGTTTTAGGGGGGTGAAGTTAAACCTAAAACCTTCTCCCCTCGGTCTGTCTTCATCTTCCCCCCTCTATTGCTCGCTCTTTCCTCAAATTCCTCTCTTTGTCTCTCAGTCTTCTTAGAGCCTCTCTCCCTTACCGTCCTTTTCTTCTCATCCTCCTCCTTAGCATCATCATCTTCTTCTTATTCTCTCTCTCTCTCTCTCTCTAATTTGTTGCTAATTACTTCACAAATTACTTTTTTACTAGTTTAAGATTTTTTTTTATTGTGGAATTTATTTATTTTTTTACTATTTTGTTATGGATCTATATTTTTTTGTAGATAAATTTAAGGATTTATAATTTTTTTTTAATAGTTATGACAATTGTGGTGGGCGATGGATGGAGGGGTAGATAGACCAAGGGTCCACCACCTCCCCTTGGCACCAGCACTAGGGGCCCTGCCCTTGGTGTGCAGGAGCAGATTCTAGGGGAGCAACCCTACCTTCCACTTATGTGGGGGCGGGGACCCTCGCAGCTCCCCTAAAATTAGGATTGTGCATTTCTACCATAACTCCAATTCTGGCCAACCACCGTCTCCGATTATGACTTTGACTGAGTCAGAAAGTCAAAATTTGAAGTTCAGAGTCTAATTTTTTATTAAAAGAATTAGTCAGAATTAGAGCCAATATCGACTCTGAACTCCGACCATTTTTTTTTTTTTTTTTTTAAGTTGTTTGCTTTGATAGGTCAAAGCTAGGCTTTTCCTTTCTTTCTTCCCAATGTCTGCTAGGCCATTTTTCAAAATAGTCCAAATTATCTTCCCACTACCACTTTTCAACTATTGCCAAAATTATCTTCCTAAAGTTTCGTTGGGGCTTGGAACTGGCTATGGAGAAAAAGAACCAAGAAGTCAAAATTAAATGAATCGAGAAGGCAAGAAACACCTCCGTTTGGGAGAAAAAGAATAGTGCAACAAATCTTTACCGATGGTTTATGTGGTTGTCTGAGAAGCAAGGTGTGGCGTGGTGCAATGAGGGTAATGTGGCCGCAATTGCTCTCCCTCTTGGAATGTCGGTCGCAGCCTTTGTTACTCAGGTTCGAGATTCAACCTTTTTTATTCTTGTGTTTTTGGTTGGAAATTCTTGGGTTAGTGGCGAAGTTTTTTTATTTTGATGCAAGAACCTCCAACCCTTTATGGTGGTCGATGGTGGCAGAATGAGAGAGTATTGATTAATAACATAGGAGAGAGAAAGTGACGGAGAAGGGATTTGGGTCTTATCGTCGACATCCTCTGAGTGTCATGATGGTGGTTTTGACAATATGAGTCTCGATTTGGTTGGGTGCGACTCTGGTTTTGGTGTATGCCAAGGTTGAGAGTGAATATTGTGTAAAATATTTGAGAGGGAATTGCTGAGATTTTCCAAATGAAAGTGGAAGGTTTAAAAAATGGTCGATGACGACACTAAGGAAGCCTAACTCCAACTCCAAGGCTTTAATCAGAGTCGGAATAGAAGCTCAACTTGAGATCCGAATTTGGTCGGAGTCAGAGGTCAAAATTGGGCTTTCCGACTCTGTTGGAGTCAGAGCCTAGCCACAACTAGAATTATCAGATTCAAAGAAACATTAATTGGTTTTACACTTGGTGAAAATTTATTGAAACTTTATGGAGGGGCAGCTTTCTCCCAACTCGGATTGGGCCTATTCACCTTACAGAGGCCCATGAATGCAAGACCACAAGCCAAACAAATGAGAAATAAGGAGATATATCTTACAACCACCTGGAGATATCACCAATAAATCCAAACCCTATTAACTATGGGCTAATGATGTAATCGTCAAGGGGATCTCAAACCTCCCTAAAAAGGATAGCTATTGGAGATACTAGTTCAAAGTGATATTTCCTTCCAAGATTGTCACCTATCCAAGGCATAATATTTAGCATACTAAAATCATCAGAAATGATCGTGCAATTGTATGATCTCTATCGGTTAAGTAAACGCCTATATAATTGGTAATGACAGATGATTTGAGGTAACTTTTATGACCCTAGAGATTTTATATCTTTCCATCCTAAATACTGACTTGGTATCGGAGGTGTTCTTAACACACCGAGCCCTTAACCTTCTTTTGAGACATGCTGGTTGAGAATGTCGGTAGTGATGTGAAACACATCCTTAACACTTTAATTTGTGATGTGCAATTAAATTCATATGCACTTTTTATCGATATCAATCTGATGTAGAGAAACGAGGAAAGATGGCAGAACTAGAATATCACAACTTTTTAAAGATAGCAAAAGTCTCATGATACTTGGTACACAAAACTTATTTTGGGTACATAAATAATCTGGCACCTTATCTTTCCATTGGTTTAGGTTACAACATATTTATAAGTGTTAATGATGGTATTGGTTCGAAAACAACATATCTCTACCTTTCTAGTAAAGAGTTGTGGTCTTGTCTTGTAATTTGGAATGATTCACTCATCAAATTCGATTATCAATAATTTTAACCAATAGTTATAATATTGATTTAGATAATTAAAATTGAAAAAATCTGCTGAAGTTTTAGGATCATTATTAAGAACGTGTTTCATTCCTCGTTGTGTTCCATTGGTCACCTAAGGTAGGGAAGCTTGATGGGCCTGGATTGCCAAGAAGCGACATCAATACCTAAGTTAGTTTGAATTTCAAGATAAAAAATGGGGGTCAAGTTCTCGGGGAGAAGAAAAAAAGGATTTGTTGAACAGTACCTACAATTGGTTTTCATACCTATCTCAGTGGAATCATGCATTCTTGATGTCTAGCGTGTCCCCCTTAATGCTGGATTGGGTGTCGTCGCATTTAATGAGGCGGCTCCTATCAGGGCGTCTTGCCTGTTCATCAGGGCTTTGCCTGGAAGTGGTGTCCAATTGCATTTAATGCAGTATTCCCTGTCAAAAGGGCTTTTGATCCACCTAAATCCTTGTGTCTGGGGACAGCATCAGAGACGAGGCCTTAATCCGTATCTAATCATTAGGTGTGGGGTGGTTTGGGATGCGCTTGAACAAGGACTACCTCGTCCTTTTCCCTCTTGATCTGGGCCTTCTTCTCATCCTTTGGGGACCCTTTTGATACCGGGCCTTTCTTTTGGGAATTGGGTTGGGCCTAGCTAACCAAGGGATGATGGTATCCTTCCAATCATGATATTAAAGGCATATTTGGACACTTTGGATATTTTTTTATATTCTCAATACTTTTTATAATTTCATTCTCAATCATTACTTAAATATAAAACACTTCTTAATTTTAAATTTTTAACTTTTTCAACTAATCATTATTTAATTATTATCCAAACACAAAATCTAATACAATTTTCTCAAACTTCTAAACAAAACATAAAAAATAATACAATTTTTTAAATTGTAAAATAAAAATTATATTATTATTATTTTTTAATTTTATAATACGTTTAAATCTCATTTATCAAAATCCAATAAAATATTTATTCACAAACTATTCTAAACCAGCCATGAATAGTTGTACTATAGTGATTAATATTCATGCCTGTCACGCGGCTGACTCGGATTCGATCCGCGGCATGGTGTTGTCTGTTTCACTATTTTTTGGGTGGGCCGGACCGAAGTAGTATGCCATATGAGCTTTTAAACATGGGCTGGGTCTTTAACGGAGCATCGTTGAGAAAGCCGAAACGCGACCGCTTTCTTTAGAATCAGAAAGTAACAAGACCTGAAGACCGCAATTAGTTGCTCGTTGACGTTGTCGTAGCTTTGGCTGCAATGCGTGAAGTTTGAACTGCCGAGATCCCCTATTCTCTCTCTCTCAGTCCCTCTCTCTCTCATGGCCACCCTCTCTACCTTCTCATCCCCGCCCTGGCCCAATTCTAACCCTAACCCTAACGCTAATCCAAACCCTAATTTTGTCACTCAAGAGGAACAGTCTATTCCCCTCGACTCTCAGAACGATTCGGCCATCTCTTTCCGATCAATTGATTACCAATCTATTGGATCCCATGGCGACGACCCCGACGACCACGACCACGATCACGATCACGATCACGATCAGAACGCTAACCCTAACATCTACAAGGCATTCCCGGCGCCATATGATCCGCCAACGCATGAACCCCATGGCCATGGCCGTAACGAGAACCCTAATCCTAATATACCCAAGCCGCATGATCCACCGACCCTGCTCCACCTGTCGTTCAACCAGGACCAGGGGTGCTTCGCTGTGGGTACTGACTGCGGGTTCCGGATTTTCAACTGCGATCCGTTTCGCGAGATCTTCCGCCGGGACTTCGACGACGGGGGGATCTCCGGAGTAGAGATGCTCTTTCGGTGCAACATCCTGGCTCTCGTCGGCGGGGGACCCCACCCTCAGTACCCACCCAGCAAGGTCATGATTTGGGATGACCACCAGGGCCGCTGCATCGGCGAGCTCTCTTTTCGCTCTGATGTCCGCTCCGTACGGCTGCGCCGCGACAGGATCGTCGTCGTACTGGAGCAGAAGGTCTACGTGTATAACTTTACCGACTTGAAGTTGCTTCACCAAATTGAGACCATCTCGAACCCTAAGGGCCTCTGCGCGGTATCCCAACTGGCGGCGTCGCTGGTCCTGGTCTGCCCCGGGTTGCAGAAAGGACAGGTTCGGGTCGAGCACTATGCTTCGAAGAGAACCAAGTTTATCATGGCGCACGACTCGAGGATTGCCTGCTTCGCGCTCACGCCGGACGGGCAGTTGCTCGCTACGGCGAGCTCCAAGGGGACTCTAGTCCGGGTTTTCAATAGCATCGATGGAACACTTCTTCAAGAGGTATTGATTGTTTATTACAAATCCGAAAGATTGAATCTATATTTCATGAACCTCTAATTGATGTGAAATTTGGAGTTTATGTGCAATTCATGACTTAATACTTATTCGGCGATTGGAAATTCCTATAGGCACTTCCTGTGAATGGAGTGATTGGCTTACTGCAATGCTTAGAATGAACGTATGTTATGCTGTGTAAAACGCCGTCGAGTTTAGGGTTACTTGCAAGGGGCACTGTTGAAGGCTAGTGACTAGGGAGGAACCATAGACTTCGATTAAAGTTCCCCATAGGCAGTAGTGGAACAATGACCGATTACTTCACATTTTCAATCTCTTGTTGTGTGTTAAATTGTCGATTTGAAAAAATGGGTATCGTCGATTTCGTGCCTTCTTTCATTTGAGACTTGCACTAAAGAATGTGTATACCAATTACTGAGATTCTGTTCGTGCCAGAACTTGCAAGTAAATTCAAAATTGTTGTCGATAATTTTTGACTTAAGATTCATAAAGCTTCAAAATAAATGCAGCTGTAGAAGCCACATTATCCTCTATGGTGTATTAGGACAATTTTCCTTAATTATGATAGTTACAAACATCTGATGTGTGGCACTGATATGATTGAGTGGCAAGGCAAGAGAGGACGTAGTTAGGTAAATGATATTTTTGAGAAGTTAGAGGATGCTTGTGTTGAAGTTGTATCAAGGGAATTAATTCATTTTTAAAAATCCAATCACAATAATTACTTACAGATATTTTTTATCAAATAAAGAAAAATACTGATTAGTTGTGCTTTCGATTATTTCACTTCAAAATAATTGTGGTTGTGGATTTTCTAACTTAAGCTTACTGGGTATTTAAGCCTAAGTGACATTTCTTAGTATCAAATCATGTGATTTTCTAGATTCCTGGATTACTTGTAGCTTGGTAGTTTTGGACACCTCTTTGCTTAATTTGGTCCTTAGGTTATCTTAATTAACTGCCTTAACTACATCCATTAAGGAATAATGTGGGATGTTACCAATCCAAAAAAAGAAAAGAAAAAATAATGTGGTATTTCGGGTTGTCAACTTTGCCACATTTATTTTTGTTCCACCTTGAAGGTCGAGGAAGTTGTCTGGTAAAAGTCTAAATACATAATTTCCATTGCAATCTCTTTCATATTGGTTATGATATGTCATTATGCTGTTCAAAACGTTTTAGATACATTGTGAAATTAACTGGACATTGCATGTAGGTTAGGAGGGGTGCAGATAGAGCAGAGATCTACAGCTTAGCATTCTCTTCAACAGCCCAGTGGTTGGCAGTCTCAAGTGACAAGGGAACCGTCCACATTTTTAACCTTAAGGTTAATCCTGGATCACCTGGGATTGAGAAGTCACGGCATGCATCTGATTCTAATCTTGCTGTTACACAATCAAGCTCATCTCTCTCTTTCATTAAGGGTATACTACCTCTTTTTTTATTTCTTTAATTTAATATAACTTTTTAACCTATAAAACAAAAATATATGTTTTGCTGTCTACAAGTGAAGTTTTGTTTCGGAATGTCCATGCTGATATTAAAAAAAAAAAAAAATTGTGCTGGGTGTTTGAGGGAACTAACATATTCAACAAAGGGGAGCTAAATAATGGATAATGTAATTCATGAATGACATGGTCAGTCAAATAGGATGCAATGTAAAAGAACTGAGAATATGCCTATTTTCATGATGCGTCCATATATGCTCTTTTGTATACTGAGGGGATAGAATGAAGGTGCTTTGTTTTAAAAGGGAATTAGTGGTATGCTAGAATTTTTGAAGTATGTCACCTCTTTTCCATCTGTTGTGATATTTTTCTTCCAGATGCTCTATAATGATGACTACCAAATTCAATTGAGGTCAATGGGCGGGTCAAAAAGAAAAATTGAGGTCAATGGGTCTTATGCTAGGCATATCTGAAATAACTAAAGTTAGTCTCGTGGAACTTGAGACTTTTATTAATAGAGGCCGAAATTAACTTGATGTTATAAAGAGTTCTACACACTCTTTAGATGAGACTGCTACTTTTTCTTTCCCCTTCCAATTGCTCTAAAGGCTACAGATCTTGTTACTTCTTTTTAAAGAGCCAATGTATTTGTCCTATAATATTGTAATATCACACATGAAAGTTAACTACATTGATACTGTTGGGACCTTTTTTTAAAAGCTCATTTTACTTTGTTGCCTGTAATTATTGCTTGTTCGGAGAAATCGATACACTGGCAGGTGAACTGGTTAGCTGACCTGCCACATGTGAAAGAGCTTAGGCAATGCCAAAAAGTATAATCTTCTTGTTACCAACGAAGCATGTTTGTCTCCTTTTTTAGGCTCTGGGTCTAAATTACCTTTAGCGCTTGCAGGAGTGTTGCCAAAGTATTTTAGCTCAGAGTGGTCGGTTGCACAGTTCCGCTTGCCTGAGGGTTCTCATTACATTGTTGCTTTTGGTCACCAAAAAAATACAGTGGTAATTCTTGGCATGGATGGAAGGTAAGACTAGTGTATATAAAGCACGACTCCTTATTCAATTTAGGAAAGCCATTTGTAATGCTTGTGTGCACTTATAGCCATGTACAGAACTATTATTATTCCCCCCCTCCCTCCCTAATTCGCCACGTATGACGTTACTGCTTGCACGCGCACACACAGGGGAAGCAGACTACCATATTGGGGGGGGGGGGGTCTTGATTATTACACCTCTTAATTGTGCAAGTTTCATAGCCATCAATTCATCCCTTATAATGTACTATACTAAACATGTTCACTGTTAGGCACTATGGAGGTCTTCACATAATGCTACATCACAATAGACAATGTATTTTTAATACTCCATCTTTTACTTATATATATTTCTAATTAATACAAGTAATGCTACATACAATAATAGAGTGCACAAGCGCCGCGCAGTCGCTTTGAAAAAGAGTAGGGCCCACTATTAAAAAATTAAAATTTTTTTCCATGTAGATCCCGTATTTACTCACTTTTTTTAAAGAGATTGCGTGGCTCTTGCACATTCTACGACTGTAAATATCATTTCTCTTAACAGAATACTCTATCTTGTACATATTTTATATTATAATTAACAGAATACTCCATCTTATAAGCTACTGCTCATTAGATAGCTGGAATTAGGTGTGAATTCATATTGCTTTGAAATTGTCCTGACGATTTTTGGCAAAGATGACTAAAATGAGCTGTTCAATAATCTCAAAATCCAGTTTAATATGCTTATATGCAGCTTCTATCGCTGTCAATTTGACCCGGCCATTGGAGGAGAGATGACGCAGCTGGCATATCACAACTTTCTGAAGCCAGAAGAAGCTTTCTGATGCCACGTGTACATGTTATCTCGTTGCTACATATAATATTCTTTTGTAAACTTTGGTTCTTTTCTTTCCTTGATATAGGATATGGGTAATCACGTTGTAAATATATGAGTAGTAGTATCAATTATGCTACTGACCTTCCAAAAAAAAAAACAAGTGTAAAATGAATGTCATAACTTTCTTTATCTGTTCATCACAAAATTTAAGATGCAAGTGCTGGACGCGTATGCATCAGATTCTTCAATCTCAGTTGTCTGTGATGCTTGAGCATGAGATATTGTATTCAAGGTATTTCTTTCTTTGTCATGTGCAGGTTCTTCTTCATAACACCTGGCTCTTAAGTTGATAAAGTGGGGAAGACTATAGGAGTGGACTTCAGAGTTCAATCAACTCTATCGCGCCATCTGTGTGTTGGGTAGGAAATCAACGCTTGATTTGAACAAAAATATGAACAGATCTTAATACCAATATTATCGCTCGATTCAGATGAATTCACTAATTCCGGAGAGATATTACAGTCATAGGCGTAAGTATCGTGTATTTTTTATTAAAAAAAAATATATAAAATCTATATAAAAATTATGTTTTAAATAGGTCGACTCTATTTTTACTTTTAAAAATGCATTTACTCAACCTATAATTTTATCTAGAATTATTGGCAGGGTTATTTTATACGAGCAAGTCTCGTGTGTTAAGTTTATAAAAAAGTTAAAATGTATTATTGTTAACCGTGCGTTAGATGTGTATAAGAAAACTTGACATAAATTATCAGATGAATTCTTTCGAGAACAAATCTAAGAACTTAATGCCATATATTTTACAATAAAATAAAAAAAGAAATGTTATAAAAAAGTTCTACATCACACATCCATTTATCTAATATGTAATTTTTTATATTTGTTATTCTATGTAAACACATACATATTTAAACGTTAAAATAAGAAAAAATATTATAAATCACATATTAATTAGGTGAATGTGTTATAGGTGTAAATTTCTATATATAATTTCTCAAATAAGAATGCAATGAATAACCTTAAAACTGATCGCTTTGAGACTCGTACACTATACTGTAGGGGAGTTTACTTTTCCTCCACAAAAAAAAAGTCCGTGTGACCCTGCGAACATTGCGAGTTCAGTCACGGAACCAAATTAACAGACGAACCAGGTCACTTGGGATCTGGGGTGCTTGGGATTGTCTGCTGCCATATGTCAACTTTTACTAAGAAAATCACTACTGTTATTTTTTCAACCAATCATGCACGTAACAATAGGGGGAAAATACCAGATATGTCGAAGCAATGTGGTTGAAAATGTGGTTGATGTAATATGCTGCCACGTACCATGCAATAGAGCATTATAGAGTCGAAGTGAGTCTCAGTCCAACTCCATAATATACATACCGGATCAACTCTCTCCTGATCATAGCTCCCTGTTCCTTGGTATATATATCTCTTCTCTCTTCTTATTTCTCGATCACAAAACACCATCCACAATCATGGCGGCCAT
Source organism: Pterocarya stenoptera (assembly GCA_003123785.1). Classification (NCBI taxonomy): domain Eukaryota; kingdom Viridiplantae; phylum Streptophyta; class Magnoliopsida; order Fagales; family Juglandaceae; genus Pterocarya; species Pterocarya stenoptera. The sequence continues at coordinate 36,054 of QEOT01123434.1, read as the reverse complement.
CAAAGTACATGGAACCCCTTTCTCAACAGCTTCGGCTCGAGTTCTGGCTACCCTTTATGAGAAAGAGGTTGAATTTGAGTTTGTTCCGGTAGACATGAAAGCTGGGGAACATAAGAAGGAGTCCTTCCTGTCCATCAATGTAAGGAAAAGGAAGCTATTAATGTTACTCGATCAACGGTTTGAATGAATTGTTATCACTTCTATATATAATTCTGCTGAATCTAATTTATTGTTGTGGATGCAGCCGTTTGGTCAAGTTCCAGGTTTTGAACATGGAGATCTAAAACTCTTTGGTAAAGTTCATGATATTCAACCGGCAGAGATTACCTTAATACTTTTAGTGCATGAATGCAATTAGTGTGATTGTCACGATTGGACCCTTTTGTACTGCAGAATCAAGGGCAATTACAAAGTACGTTGCCAACGAGTTTGCTGAGAAGGGGACCGACTTGGTATGCGGAGACTCTAAGAAGAAAGCAATCATAGGGTCGTGGATGGAGGTGGAGGCCCACCAATTTGACCCGGTAACTTCGAAGCTTACCTGGGAGCTGGCAGTCAAGCCAGTGTATGGCATGGCTACAGATAAAGCAGTTGTGGAGGAGACCGAAGCTAAGCTGGCTAAGGTCCTTGATGTCTATGAGAGTCGACTGGCTAAGTCGAAGTACCTGGGATGTGAAAGCTTCACCTTGGTAGATCTGCACCACCTGCCCAATATACACTACTTGATGGGCACTGAGATTAAGAAGCTCTTTGATTCCCACCCCCATGTCAGTGCGTGGATAGCCGATATCACAGGGAGGCCAGCTTGGTCGAAGGTCCTTGCCATGCAAAAGCAACAGTAAGGAGTAAACTGTTGTTGTGGTGCTCTAGGGTGTCATGATTTGAACTCAAATAAGTATGTGTTTCAGTCTCCCTTGTTCAGTGTTGGGACTTGTGTCCTTGGGTCGTTCTCTCTATGAGTTGTTACTGGTGTTTTCCATTCAGTTTTCAATTAGTTGAAGGGCTTCAAGTTTATGCAGTATTAATCCGTTGTTTTTCAATGGTTATTCTTGCACGGCTAACTGCAAAGATTAAAAAGAACAATTAACTCAAATATTTCCTCTCTTTAAGTGAAATTCTTGTCTCATGTATATGATAATTACTAGTAGTCATCTATGATCACGTTGCTAGATGAAGTTGTTAGCAGTAATCATCAACTTGGCCAGAAGTCTGAATTTCACAAAAAAAGAAAATTTGTTAATACGAGGATCGTCAATAGTTTAAATTCCCCTCTATTTCTTGAACAAGAGTTGTTAATAAGTATCATATTTATCTCTTATTATATTCAAAAAATTTTTGTACAGTCACTTGTATGTACTTCTTGTACACTCTATTAATGTGAATGTATGTACATAACTCTATCATGTTTATCTTTTTGTTACATATGAATCTTATAGAGAAGTTATATGTATTATTTAAATGGCACGACCCTATGAATAAAGGTACAAGTAAAATTTATTCCCGAACTTATGTATTTGAAGGGATCCATCACCCGAGTTCGGAAGGGTACCCTAGCCTCGTTTGCACACCCATCTTTCCCCCACCTTTATTACAGCATCCCTCCCATCTTTGCCCTCCACCCATTGGAACTTAATCCATTCGGCCTATGGAGCCTGGAGGGAGATTCATCTCCTGACGTCGACCGGTAAACCACACAGCAAATACATTGAACTGGACCGCCTCCTAGCCCACCACAACTTCCAAAGTACTGACTCTTAGTTCTCACACACCTTTAAACAAACATATGGTGGGAACACTCATCATTTTTATTCTCTCCATTTCCTCTACGCCTTTGATAGAAGCTAATACATTTTAAGTTCGCCAACTGAAATGAATGACAGACAGACAGACAGAGTTATCAATCTAAGCCATGGATTTTGGTATTTGTCAAAGGAAAATATTTGTCCGTTTCAAAGGTAAGATAAAGAAGATGGAGTACCATATTTTCGATGGGACTCGAATCAAAATCAAACCAATCTGGAATAAACGAATAAATCGGCCTCCAAACGGCTAAAAGTAGCCTCTCTCTCCGGCGTCTCCGATGCTTCTCTGCTTTGTGGAGGGACTTACTCATGTGGAGTCAGCTATAATAATATAATTTATTATAATCACCCCCACAATTTATTTAATTATCATATCCTACTAATTACTAATGTTTGCAAATAAACTCCTCCACGATGTGTCTATTGCTAATTGCATTGGC